>JAJOOR010035683.1:0-11146 GCA_036250505.1 Solanum acaule | reverse complement strand
CTCGAAATAAAACGCCACTCCAATGGAACCACATCTAAAGTTGATTAAATCTGAAGGAAAGCCATTAAAAGATGTCAAAAAATTTCAGCAACTTGTTGGTAGTTTAATTTATTTAACTATCACAAGACTGGAGATTGCTTATTCCGTTGAAATTGTTTCTCAGTTCATGCAGTGTCCAAGAAGTTCACACCTTGATGCAGCAAGGAGAATTCTTCGTTATGTGAAGGGATCACTTGATCATGGTCTTATGTACATAAGACATGAAAATTTTGTGCTCAATAGATTTACCGACGTGGATTGGGTTAGAGATGCGAATGATAGACGTTCAACTTTTCAGGATATTGTTTTAATACTGGTTCAACTATGGTATGTTGGTGCAGCAAGAAGTGACTAGTGGTAACATTATCTAGCACTGAAGTTGAGTACGTAGCTGCCGCAACTATGGTTGCACAAGGATGTATGTGGTTGAAGAGATTAATAGGAGAGATGTTGTGCAAAGTTGATAATGCTATTCAAATTAGATGTGATATTGAAAGTGTTGTCAAGCTTGCATCGAATCCAATTTTTCATGGTCGGACGAAGCACACAGAGGTTCGTCATCACTACATTCGAGAGAAAGTGTTGGAGCAAGAAGTTGTTCTGAAAGAAATTTCTACAAATGAGAAAGTCGCGGACATATTTACAAACGCCTTGATAAAGCCTAAGTTTGAATATTTCAGGGCCGCTCTTGGAGTTATTGATCGTAAGCATGCACTAAGGGGGAGTGTTAAAAATTAGTGCATCTTCAGTGTTTTACTGTTTTACTTTTGCGTTGTTTAGTTAACTTAGTCAAATAAATCAGTTCCTATTTCGTAGGAAGTTTATTTTGATAGGAGTCTTAGTAATTTATTAGGGTCATTTTATGAGTTGAACATAGAGAGCCTTCAGTTCAAGAAAATAAAGTTCTTGTGTTCCATTTCATGTTCAACTGCTGCACTTGTTCTTTCTTTTCTCTGCGTGTGCTTTTATTTTAATCATCAAAAGGGACTTGATGTTTCGTACTTAAATGAAAGCGATTCATCATGGTAAGTTGAACACCCTCAAATTTGATTGGATTAGATTGTTTTCAGTTTTCTTTGCTGAATCTTTCTGATGCATTTTGGTTACTAAGGCCTACTCTGTAGGAAAATCCAAGAGACTTCAAGTAGCTTCAATACCTTCTTTATAACTCTTAATACAAGTCACGAACTTAAAATTATATTTAGACAATAACACTTGCAAATCTACAAGGATAGACATAAACCACTCATCAAATTACCTGAATGAAATAACCAGTATCTGGTGTCCCATCCAAGTTCAAAGTACATGCTATAACCATCATAAATTTCTCTTTTATGCGCATAGGATATATTTCGATATTTATATCCAGCAGCATGAACATATCAAACTACTCACTCCATGCTTCAATGCGATTAACTATAAAATGCATGATGTATTCGATCACATTATTTGCAAACAAAAGAGTGTTGCTGCAGTTTGATAATTCATGGTGACAATAATAATCAAAACATAGTCCATCGTATGACACCAATCATGGTTTTGTCGAGAAAACTGCATGAACTCTATATTTATTACTCCCTCATATGTGCAATCAGCAATACACTTACGGGGCGTTTGGTAGAGTGTATTAGAAAAAATAATGCATGAATTAGTCTTGTGTATTACTAGTACCTTGTTTGGTACTCTTTTCCAATCTCTATACACTTTATTGTGTATTAAGGTGTGTATTAGTATTACTAATACCATAGATTTCTAGGCATAACAATGCAATGGTTTTAATGCCTGCATTAGCATGATTAAAGACCCAATTACCCCTCTAATTTTTTTACATCTTATCCACCATAATAGTGGAGGGTATATATATATAAAAAATCTTTTATGCAATGCATGTTATTTTTGATGCATCAAACCAAACAATGCATAAAAATAATCTATGTATTATTAATGCAAGTGTTACTAATATACACTCTATTTAGCATTATTACTTATACACTCTACCAAACGACCTCCTAGTATTGTAGTGCTTAGTGCTATCAATAGTTGTTTGGTCAATCCACAGTCTGCAGAACCACCACACAACCCCATGCTCCTTCCTAAGCCCCTCATTGTTCATGAGAAAGAAACTAGAAGGTACAACTATATAAAAGAAAAGCTGAATCACATATAGAGGATACTATTGCAAGGAATGTCATATAATGATGTTGTTTGCCCAGAAAAAAATAAGAATCAAAAGAAAAAGAGAATGTGGTCCAACAAATATGAATATATTAAGAAATCGATTACAGATGCACAATATATGAAATGGACAAATTACATTGAAGACCTCCTGTCCTTATCTATTATCTTTTTGCATCAATCCTAGGGCTATAGTGATTAGTGACTGACAAATGGTCTAATCATGGATGCAATATCTCCTCCAGGAAACATTTGATTGATTGGGAAGTGGATAGACTGACTCAACGCTGACAACAAATCGACAGCCTCAAAGACACTACTCCAACCCCTGATACAATCACATGGAAACATGCAATTGATGGTAGATTCTCAGTTAACAAATTTAACAAAATCGAAGGGAGAAGCCAGGATGTAGGATGGGACCATGGAAGCAGATCAGGAAAAATCTAGCACCAACTATGGTTAATTGTTTTTCCTGGCTGGTGGCCTGGAAAGCATATCTTTACATGGGAAATTTTTGAAAAGAGGTGGGTTGCAAATAGTTTATAGATGTTTCTTATGTAATCAGGTATAAGAAACTAATAGTCATTTGTTTCTACACTGCAAGAAAAGGATACTAGTACAGAAGAACACGTGCTGTGCATGAAGCAAATGAAAGGTGAGTTGAGGAATTGACAGCGATCCACCGATCGTGTTCGACGAGCCGAACTAATTTCGTTGAGTTAGTCACGCAGTGAATTTTGGGCTAAATTTTTGGAAGCTATAAATAGCCCAAAGGAGAGAGAAAATATAGAGCTTTTTGTCAGAAGAATTTTTTTAGAGCTTTTGTTTTGAGAGTGTTTGTATAAGATTTCTTACCTTGTGAAAAACATTTTTAGTTTTGGCGCTTTCAATTTTACTCTTGCAATTGACAATTGGATCCCGGTAAAGGCTTTAACACTCTTTGTTAATGTGTATATTTATTGTCGCTAAAAAGTGTTTTTGTTATGGTGATCTAATCCGGGAAACATTTGAATGATAGGGAAGTGGATATACTGACTCAACGCTGACAATAAATGAACAGCCTCAGAGGCACTACAAACTCTAACCCCTGATACAATCAGATGGAAACATGAAAATGATGGTAAATTCTCAGTGAACAGATTTTACAAAATGGAAGAGAGCAGCCAGGATGTAGGATGGGACCATGGAAACAGATCTAGAAAAGTCTGGCACCAACTTAGGTTAATTGGTTTTCTTGGCTAGTGGCCTTGAAAGCATAGCTTACATGGGAAATTTTGAAAAGAGGTGGGTTACAAATAGTTAATAGATGTTTCTTATGTAATCAGGAATAAGAAACTAATAGTCATTTGTTTCTGCACTGCAAGATAAGGATACTAGTACAGAAGAACACGTGCTGTGCACCGGCCCTAAAACAACACAAAAAAGCTAATAATAATTTGGAAAAGAGACTCGAATGAGTTCGTCAACTGAGGTTCAAACACCTAAAGCCTGAAGCAAATGAGAGGTGAGCTGAGGAAAAGACGGCGATCCACCGATCGTGTTCGACGAGCTTAACTAATGTCGCTAAGTTAGTCACGCGGTGAATTTTAGGCTAAATTTTGGCAAACTATAAATAGCCCAAAGGAGAGAGAAAATATAGAGCTTTTTGGCAGATGAATTTTTTAGAGTTTTTTTTTAGAGAGTGCATGTATAAGATTTCTTACCTTGTGAAAAACATCTTTAGTTTTGGCGTTTTCAATTTTACTCTTGCAATTGACAATTGGAAGTTGAAATCAAAGTGGGTGTTGATTACAATTGCTTAATTTTCATCACATCCATGGTTGTTGTCACATCCTTTTTCGGACTCGACATAAGGTTTTTCCATTTAAAGTGACGGTATTGAAAAGGGATTATTGATTTTCAGAGTCGTCACTTGGAATTGAGTTATGGTGTTCCAGGTCACCTTTTCTTTTTAATCCCTAATCAAAAGGAAATGACTCTTTTTTTTGGCCTGCAACTAGAAATTTGGCTAAGAAATTTTGTTGACTGAGGGAAATGTATTAGGCATCCCTCGAGTCCATGGTTCTAGCATGGTCACTTTTATCAACTTATACTTGACTTAAATTATTTTTGGATATATTATTACAGGTCATTATTTGTTCGCATTTTTTATTGTTGAACTTTTTATTTGGTCTCAACCTAGATGCGTAATCGCATTCTTGGTCTTGACATTTAATAGCTTCGAAGCATAACTGATTTATTCAGTCGAGTGCATCACACCTAATAATCTTTGTTTACAGCTCTTGATTTAACTTAATAAAATTTAGTTATTAAAATAATTTGGCAAAGGTAGTCACCGCATGCTTGAGTTTCTTTAAATGTCCAAAAAAAGATGTGCACCCGCATTCTTAATTGAAACAAATATTTTTAATATGCCTAAAAGTTCGTATAATCATTAAAAACAAATATATTTTTTTCCTTATACTAAAACCAAATAAAGTAAAATAAATCTAAACGTTGAGGATATAATATATAATTATGACATCATTTTTATATATTTTTATTTTATATTTTATATTTTATATTTTTATTACTCTTAAAATTAACGTTAACATGCAGGGGCGGACACACATGCACCCGTGAGGGTGCACGTGCACCTGGTAACTTTTAAGAAAAAATCGTATATATATGTATAGACAGTTGATAAAATGATTATATATTTAATTGTGAACCCTTATAACTAAAAGTCGCTTGGGTGAATTGGTCGAAGTCACCCACTTACAGCACGGCTGCGCGAGTTCGATTCTTGTGGAAGTTAACATTTTTTGAACGTTAAAATAAACTATTTTTTAGAGTTAAACGTTTTTAAAAATTGCTTTTATTAAAACTCATTTTTGCCACCTCATCTGCCCCACCCTCTTTCTTACCTAAAAACAAATAAAAGCCCTAGCACAATTCTAAACAAAATATAAGACATCTAGAAAATTTACAACTTGCACAATTCTAAACAAAATATATGTCACGCCCCGAGCCTACACCCTGGGCGGGACTGGCACTCGAGAACCATTGTTGGCCCCAAGTGAACCATTGGCCTAACTTACTACTCAGCGGAAGACTTTACTCAACATTTACAAGAACTTCAAAGATAAATTCATGTAATAAACTTAGAATGTTGTAAAGGAAACATTAAACTGGACAAAAAGGCAACTCAAGTCTCAAACATCAATAACTGAAATGAACAAGACTAATGAACTGATAATTTCTAACTATCTATGAAGCCTCTGCTTACTGAGATGCATGTCGAGACAAGACCCACGACATCCTAATAAAATTAGAATGATAAATCAATTAAAAGGGATCCTTTGGAAGCAAAGAGGCTCATCAACAACTGTGAAGCTCAACTGGATCAATGAAGCACTGAATGCTTATCATGGTTACCTGTATCTGCATCATAAAATGATGCAGGCCAAATGGCGTCACTACATGGAATGTATGAGCTTGTGAGGGGAAATCTAAAACAAGACATAAGCTTGAACTGGAATAGAAAGAAACACTTACCTCGTCTCAACTCTACTTTGGATATTCAACTCATTTCAATACAAAGCAGTAATAAAATGCAGTATAAAAAAAGCTTTAAACAATAGATAACAACTCAATTTATTAGAAAATACAATATAAACCCTGTTTGTATAAATAAAGATACAAAATAACTCTATGGGAGATTCTCGAACCGACAACCATCACTATGAGTTATGTGATTATACAGCGTCTCACCCACGCTACCAGAACTGTCCTATACTTTGTCGGGGTATAGAACTACTCAACTATGTGGATCCACTAGTCTACGCTAAAACCATTAAGGAATCATCTAAAAATTATGACTCTTTCTACCCACGTTGGCTACATGGTTTATGGAGACTTTGAGTTATGTGAACTCGTCCTCATATCGGTGTTCAATACTACTCCCTAAAATGTAACTAGCTCATATGTTTAAAAACATATCTCTTTCTGTGGTTTGAGATTATTACTCAAAATCTTTCTCTTAAAAGAGATGATATTAAAACTATTCATGAAAACTCTTTTGGAAAACGGTGTTTCCTCTCATCTTAAATGTAAAAACATTTTCTCTTGGGAATACTTAGTTCTCATATCTCATTTTAAAGAAAATGAAGTCACTCTACTCTTCTCAACTCTATATTCAAGTCATTTAAAACAATTTGTAAAACAATTGCAAAAGACCTCTTAAAATGACTCGAAGAACTCTCAAGACTTGACTCTCAACTCTACCTTAAATTTTAATTATGGATTCAAGGGTTATGATTCATGTTTATGAATGATTTCTATATGTTTAGAAGTTGTTTAGAGTAATTATAATCAATAGGAAGTGATAGTACACTTTAGGAGGACTCAGATGGGCTAAACGACGAAAAATAGGTGGAGGCAGGCGACCTTGGCACACTGCTAGCGCGGGGCGCCAGCCCCTAAAATTCAGAGACTCAATCTTGGTGCACTGTTGGCGCATCAGTGGCGTGCCGCGCCACCCCTCCCCCAGTTCAATCCGAAGAATTTTTCTTTTCATTATCTGATCTTAATTCTATTAGATTCGATTTTTTTTCTCAATTTCTCTTTAGATTCAGTTACCCAATACATGTACATAAGAATCTACTCAAAAACTACTCTTAAAATCAATATGATTCCCTCAAGAACTCATCAATCCCATCACAATTCAAGAACGAAAACAAATTCAAGAACACAAATCAAGAACATCAAACTTTCAACTTTCTAGAACGAACTTTACGCTGAAATTAACATGATTTGCGCGTGGGTGAACGAACCCAACGCTATCTGAACTCACATACCTCTTAGAGATCAAACCCTTGGTGAAATCCACAACAAAATCTCAAAAACTTGACGAAACCTTGACCTTTCTCCTCTTTTCTCCTCTTTTTCTCTTTTTGAACCTTTTTCCAAAACCCTAGCGTGAATTATGATTGCGTAAACTGAACCAAATCAATTTAGACCCATAATTAATTACTAAAAATAGAATAAATTTGATAGGGTAAGGAAAATACCAAAATACCCCTCTTAAATCCCGATAACTTTTCTTAAATGGACAGCCGATTTCAAACTAGCATATGTCCCTCATACGAGCTCGAAAATTAGCAAACTCGGTGGCGTTGGAAAGAGGATTCCAAGAAATTTCATTTGATATATTATAGGCCACCTAAATCATCATATACTGAAAGTTATGGTCGTTTGAAGTTGACCCAAACTCATACTTAGCATAACTTGCCAAAATTTCAAAATTTACTCTTTCCAAAAATAGTTCTTTCTAATTCTAGTTCTTTCAAATACCAAGGTGTTACAATATAAGACTGCTAGAAAATCTACAACTTACAAGTATTCTTCACTACATAATTAAAGTCCTACTCCTATTATCTCTGCATAAATTGGTAAGTTCTTATTTTTAAGCATTTTATTTTGTAAGAATTTGTTGTTTTTTCTTGTGATTTGAGATGGATATACTATGTAAAGAGAAATGCAGGGGATTTTTCACGAAAATTGGTTTTAAGAGTTGGAATCACAGTTTGGAACGATTCAATTTACATGTTGGTGAAGTAAATAGTGTCCACAATAGGTGTTTCAACAAGATGCTAGATTTTGAGAATCAATCTCAATCCATTCAAGTTGCTTTTAACAAGCAATCTGAGAAAATAAGAAGTGAACATTGAATTCGTTTAGAAGCTTCTACTAATGTGGCAAGGTTCCTCTTGGAATCTGGATTGTCTTTCGAGGTCATGATGAAAGTGAGTCTTCAAAAAATAAAGATCCTTTTTTAGGTTTTTTGGATTGGCTTGGAAAAATGCTTCCGGATATGAATAATGTTATTTTAAAGCATGTTCCAAAAAATGCTATGATGACTTCTCCAAAAAATGTAAACGTTACCCTTGTGCTACTCCTAGCCTTACCCGTGAGTCACTCTTAGTAGTTCCCCCCTATCTTCAAATCCTGGGTTCCCCTCTGTCAACATAAGCATACACTTTCTAATCCAACCAAATAATAACGAATTGTAGAAATAATTCTCATTTTTGTTTGATAAAATAAAACAATAATATATTATTTTTTAGCCTAACAATACCTACATTATTATTACTGGCATCTAAATCAAGACGAGAACAACGCCATGACCCTTTAATTTTTAACAGATCCCAACTAACGAAATAAAATAAATAAATAAATAAAAATAATCACCAATTAAAGCTACATTCATACATTAAGTAGAGATATAACACTTAACACATTCTTCATTCTAAACAAATTATGAATAAAACAAAAGTGTAAGAAAACTTATCATATACTTACATCAAATTCATAAATAAATTAAGGAGATAAGGTAAAGTTGAATACCGTAAAATTTTGACCGAAACTCAATTAAAACACTCATAAATCTTTTGTAGATAGAGCGTAGTAGTATATGTATTGTGTTTATATGAAAGTAATGAGAAAGGAATAAAAGATGTGAATATATTGATGGATTTTTGAAAAATAAAATCAAATGGAGTTCTTCTTTTCCTTTTTTTTCCCTCCCTTGCGTGTCCAGTTGTTGTAGTTGAAAGGGAAAAAAAATTCTTGTTTTTCTTTGTGTGTCGTCTGTTGTGCATATATCTTTTGGTATATTTTTCTATATAGTAGAAAAGAGTGTTTCAACATGTTAGTTTATGGGTATTAAATAAAAGTTTAAGGGTATTAAAGTCTTTATAAAGTCTTGCAATATAAAGTTGCTTAGCAAAGTTATCTTTTATGCTTTGTTAATTGGACTCCATCAAGAGCTCTAAAAAAAACCCATCCTTTTATCACTTAATTACAAAGTATACCCCTATAATTCCATTGAAGTTGAAGATAGGATGGGTCCCATTCGTTTTTCTATTCTTGGGCCCTTAGGGGTCGTTTGGTAGAGTGTATTAGTAAAAATAATGCATGCATTAATTACATGTATTAGTAATCCCTTGTTTAGTAATGCAAAGGATTTAATACATGCATTAATATGGTTAAAGACCCAATTACCCCTCAAAAGTACTTTTACATCTTTTTCACCATAATTGTGAAGGATACTTTTGTAAATAAATATTTTTATACAATGCATTCTATTTTTCATACACCAAACCAAACAATGCATAAGAAATAATATATGCATAACTAATACAAGTATAATTAATACATGCATTACTAATGTTTGCATTACTAATACACTCTATTGGGTATTATTTTTATACACTCTACCAAACGACCCCTTAGTATTTATACAGTACTAGTGTACTTATCCGCGCTTCGCGCGGAATTGAATATATTTTTTAAATAATTGATGTTCTTAATTGACTATTTTTCAATAAAAAGTGTATAAAAAACAATACAAATCAAGTCACGATCTTGATGTTGTCTATTCATAAAATTGCTAGCATGATATTTTGAAACTTTAATTTCCTCTTAACATTGCCAATAAAAAGAAGAAAAACATAAAAAGTATCTTAAGAAAAAAAATTTAAGTTGATTATATAACATTACATTGGAGATTATACTTTGCAATGGAAAATAAAAGAATTGAAACACATAATATATAATAAAATGTATATTTATAAGAAGTCATGATGTCATTAGTAATTTGATGTGTACATAACTCGATTATATAAAAATTATCATAGAGTGACAAAATATTAAATTTTTTAGAGTACATGAAGTGTCAAGTAGTAGAAAGGTATACCAAGAGTTGGATCAATGTTTGTCTCTAACATATGTAGATGAGTGGAAGAGTTTTATAACATTAATCTAATTATTATTGTAGTCATCACTAAAAAAAAATTAATATATGATAATAACTATTCAAAAAATAACTCCTTTAATGTGAAAAATTAAGATATATAATTTTTACTTTAAATAATTACAAGTTAAATACATATTAATCACAAATGCACATTTACTGTAGCATAACTATAAAATAACTTTTTATTATATATGTACACATAAATGAGAATTCTTTCTTCATTCTTTTCATTAAATAATTTATTTATTAATTAAAAGTTTTAAAAATACTAAAACAAAAGGTTTATTTATTTATTTATTTATTTGTTGATTGATTTCTAATATTATAGACCATATCATATATTTTTAGGGGCAATACTATCTAATTCCTATGAGAAATGTACCATAGGTAATATTATACCTTTCAACAATGACCAAAAAATAGAATATTAATTAGAAATTGACAAACTTATGCACACATATAAAGGAGTGGAATAGTTTTATAAAATTAATTTAATTATCATTGTAGTCATCACAAAAAAAAAAATATGATAATAACTATTCAGAAGATTTTTTATTTTTTTTTAAATTTAAAGTCGGGCATAGACCCCTTTTATTGCAAAATATAACCAACTTACAAGATCAGGCCCAAAAGTGGCCTTGTGTCCAATAAGACAAAATAAAATAAGAAAAAGGACCAAATGAACAAAGATAGTGGAGAGGTCACTGTAACATATCTTGAACATAGCTGCTGGAAGAAGCAGATCATGGAGGAAGACAAGGTTGCTGTTATTTTCTGATCCCCGGAGGAAGCACCATAATTAAGCGTGTGAGCTACTTGTCGTCGTCCAATCCCCGGAGAAAGCACCGCTATCAAAGATAATCTCCATCTTCACTTCTAGCTGAAAATGAAAAGAAATTCACTCTTCTCTATCTCGCAATAGGAGCTAGGAACATCAGAGCTTCAAGATCGATGAGTGTTCTCTGAGCAGACGACATAAAAGATCTTACTTCAGGTAAGAAATTGTCAAATACTACTAGATCTATTGAAATCGTCACTATGCATACACTAGATCGTGCCTTTATGCTGATGTGATGGAATAAAACAGTCTACAGTCATCTCTAAATTTATGTATAAATTTTCTAAACTAAA
>JAJOOR010035682.1:0-11741 GCA_036250505.1 Solanum acaule | reverse complement strand
CCCCCCCCCCCCCCCCCCCCCCCCCCCCCCCCCCCCCCCCCCCCCCCCAACAAGTCAGATACCCTTGGGAACGTTGTCATTGTAACCCTTAGAATCTGGGTTTTCCTCTTCTGGAATGAAATTACTTTAATGACCTCGTAGGTCATTTTTAGAAATTTTCACAAAATTACCATTTTACCACTCTTGATAGCAGCCCCGGATCATGTTTGATCACTCGGTGAAGTTGATTTGAAAATTTTGAACTATTCGATAATTATGGTTATTTAATTGGCGGATATTTATTAGATGATTAATGTGAAAATTTTATCAGTTCTGAAAAAATAAAAAGATAAAAAGGGATAAAAAATTGAATTTGAAAAAAAAGAAGAAGATAAAAAACAGATAAAGGGGTATTAATTAATTTTGAATTCATTGATGATATATAATTGTTAATTGGCATAAATTTATGAGATTCAAACAAATTAGGAATATTTATTTTCCTTATTTCACTCAAATCTGTTAACATTAATTAAAAATCAGATTTTATTCATTTTGTTCAAACATTTCTCTCTCTTTGTTTTTTTTCAGAATTTGGTCACTCATGAGTAGACCCAAATTTTTTTGGTTGAATAATCTTTATTTTGTTATAATGGACGACTTCTTATCTATATTAATTAAACATGGTGGTAGATGGCATCCTTCTGGTTAGTATTCTTTACGATTTATTGTTTGTATTTGTATATTACTGAAACGTAAAAAAAAAGAACAATGAAACTGTAAATGACATATTTTTATTTTGTTTATGTATACTAGATTTAAGTTGTGATATTTTTTGTATGAACATTATTTTGTTCATAATACGTAATTATTTTTGTGAAGCTGGAGTTAATGTTGGTACGATTGTGTTTCTTATTATTATTTTTTGGTTATTTTGTATATTGTTTATACCATGGATTTGTGCGTTATTGGATTAATATCTAAATGATTTTGAGTATAAGTGTATGGACTATTAATAGTTTTAGCATTGTAACGTTATGAAATTTGTATAACGACCTATTTTCGTCGTTATATAAAAGCCAACGGGGAAAAATTTTGGGCCGGAAAAGTTTTTCGTAGTAACTTGAGATTTCCCAACCTACTCCAGATTTGGACGAAATCGGAGTCATTAAAGTCTAGGGAAATCTTGTAGCAATTGGCTGATCTAATTATGATTTTGATTACATGAATGAATAGCTAAGACTTTATGAAATTGAATTCGGGCGAATAGAACTCCTGCAACTGATCTTAGCGTGAACGGGTAGTTTTTGAGTGTCATTGTTGAAGGTGTGTTGTGAAATAGGGTCTTGGAATTATTAATTTTGCTCATTGTTTCCGCGCAAGCCACTGAGGCGGGATTTCTGCCGCTAAAGCGGGACCGCTGTAGCGGGGTGAGTACCGCTATGGCGGGACAGTCGTGACTTGAAGTTGGAAATAAACCCCAAATTCATTTTATTCTACAAATTTCGAACTTGAGAGCTAAGGAGCGAACCCAGGGATTTTCTTAACAGTTTTCCACCATTCTTGAGGCTAAAGGTAAGATTTTCACTCCCCAAATCTGTTTTTCGATCCGTAAAACGTAATCTAATGGGTAATTATCAATGGGGAAGAGTTTTGATCTGGAAATTATGGTGGAAAAAGCCCTAATCTAGGTATGAGGATCAAGGGTTTGATCTAGGGTTGATAGGATTGTAGGTAATCTGAATAATTAGTGATTGTTTATTGATTTCCGTGTTATTATGATTGTTTGTAGACCAAGAACAAGCGGAAGGAATCCGAAAAGGAAAGAATTAAGTGAATTAAGTTTCTTAGGAGATTCAAGCTTGTTTTGAGGTAGGTGATGGTTGTGATTTCATGATTGTGTGATGTATGTTTGTTCTTGCTTCATTATGATACATGTAAGTATGGGAATGTTGCATTATTGATCACATTATTCATAAATGAGGATGATTGAATAATTGTTGCCAAATCATGACTTGATTGTATGATTATGAGAATATACTTGTTATTTGTGATTGTGGCTTGTTGAATGGATCGGGTGTTGCATTCTGACACACTAACTTGGTTCGATTGCCACGTTTCGGCATAATTATGGGATCGGTTGCCACGTTCTGGCATAATCATTGGACCGGGTACCATGTTCCGGTATGCTAATAGTTTGGGTTTAGGTTCCATGAAATGAGCATTGACTTGACATAATTGTATGATTGAGAATTGTGAAATGCTCTGTTGTTCTTGATTGTTGTTTATATTGTATATATTCGGTATATACATGTTGTTATATTGTTGTAATGGCTTATGTATGTTGCACTAGTAGGATAGCTGTGTGATCCTACCAGTACACTATCGTTATGTACTGATACTGCACTTGCTCTTTCTTTGTTGAGTACAGGGAATCCTCTGGCGTCTATTGACAGACCTCGCTTAGAAGATCAATGATCGTCGTTCGAATTCAAGGGTGAGCCAGTTCTTTCGGTCGACCATGAGTTCTCTTTCTGTCTATGTCCACATTTCAGACTTAGACTATTTCTTTAGATTTATATGTTTAGTTTGAGGTTGTACCCTTCTTATTAGACTTATGGTTGAACTTTAGATGTTTTGGTATGTTGACTTTCCGGTTCTAGGCGTATTTTCCGCATTTGTTTAGTTGTTAGACTTTTGTTGGAGTTTATGGGAACTCCCTATTTCTTTCATTAGTATTTAACTTGCTTCCGTAACTTAAATGCTTTAGTATTTTGACTTAGTTGGTTGGTTTGGGTTGAAGTAGTGGTTCTCCTATCAGAGGGTTAGTGTGGGTGTCAATCACGATGCTTTGGGTCTTGACATTTTGTGACAAAAAAATGTAAGAAATGTGTTTAATGGTATGAAATGTGTTGTAACATTGTTATGAAACTAGTATTTTTGTAGTCAATTTGATAATAATAATAATAATGAGATGGATTCGGTATGCAGTTTAAAATTATAATATGGGATACTGTTTTTTTTTTTTTCAAAATATAAATAAAATGTGTAGGTTGGAATGAATTTGGTAGTGTATTTGGAATGATATTGGTATGAATAATTATTCACTATTGTGTAAAAAATATGAGTAAGAAGTATGATGATTTGTTTGAAATTTGTATTAGGCTGGTATGAAATTTGAATATAAATACAACACATGTTTTTTTACTTTTGTGTTATGTAAAATTGACTGTGATTTCGTAATGAAACAGGGAAATATCCTGCGCCAAAACAATGATGTCGTCAAGTGGGTCACAACAACAAGACATGTTCAAATTATCCTGCGCCAAACCAATGATAGTTTATTAGTTTAAACTATAAATTTTTTATTTTATTTTGTCTTTTAGAATCATGTTTTGTTTTGATTGTGACAATGTATTCATTGTTTTCCAATAATATTTATTATACAACGCATATCAAATATATACAGAATTGATATCAAATGCATTCTAGCTAAGTGTTTAATATGTTGTTCATGTTTTATACAAGATTCATTCAGTAATCATACCAATTGCATACTGCTGGAAATCAAATTTATGCCCGTTTAATATATAAGGTACTGTTCATATTAGTGAACATTATATAAGATAATTATGGTATGCATTTGTATCCATTTGGTATGCAACTGAATAGCCACTGATATTATTTAATGTAATTTAGCATGAGTAATAATTGTGTATCCAACTGGTGTCCTACTCTAAACAAAATAAAACAAGATGTAATTGATGTTGGTCCAAAATTTTATGATCGTTGTTTTAAATTGTCAGATTCATTTCTTCCAACTGATTGTATACCAACTTCATTGATAATATAAAATAAGATGTAATTGAGGTTGTTACAAAATACAATGATCATTATTTTACATTGGCATAATCATTTCTTCAAGGTATTTATACAGGTTGGATACCAACTTCATTCATTTTTTATTTTTTTTATTTTTTGTGTAGATCTGAAGTAAAAAAAATCAATCATGTATGAATTTGGATGCCAAAAGTATAAGTTTGGATACCAATTATAAGACAAAGTTAGTTCATGAACTCTAAATTTGTGTTCGTTTTGTTTCAGTTAATAAGACATTGTTAGTTCATGAACTCTAAATGTTGAATTCAATTGGTATGCAATTTGTATATAACTGTTATCCCAAAAATTATTATACTCAATGTGTAATTTATCTTTTGAATGGGGTATCCAATTGGTATGCAGTCTGTATATAACTAGTATCGTGAAATTATAATAGTCAATCTATAATTCATATGTAGTTGGTATCTGACTGGAAGAAAACAATGGATATTATATATCATCAAATACTTAAAACTATATCAAACACAAAAATATCATCCAAAAGTTAAAAAAAGAAACTTGTAATTCTAAAAAGTCTAAATTGCAATCAACTATCTCAACTTAAATCTCTGTGGTTTTGGTGTAGGATAATTGTTGGTATTCGGAGCATGTTCTTTTGCTATGCGAGGTCCACCAAATTTGCTAGCAACAGTTTCAGTTACTTCACTCTCACTGATCGTGCCATCATCGTTCTTTGTTTTTCCATAATGTCATATGATTATGGCATACCTTTGACGATGCTACTTTACATAGATATCAATGAAACGCATATCAAAAACTTCATTATTGATGTATTCAGCAAATAGACATGTGTACAAACCACAATCACTGGAAAAAAAATTGAAAGAAAAATAATTTTAAGAAATAAATTGAGTTAACTTTTCATTGCACATATTATTCATGTTTCATTCTACATTCATATACATAAATTTTAGTAATACATCATACCAGATTTGAAAAAAAATTCACACCAATATTATTGAAACATCATACCAACTTCATGTGCATTGTGGCATTTAACAAACTAATTTCATAAATTTATCCAACTACAATCAAAATAATTTTCAAAACAACATTTAATATCAATTTATATCAATGTTAAAAATTGAAATACATCAGTGGAGAAATTGAAAAATAAACCTTCATATTAGGAATAATACCAATTTCATAGCAATATTAGTCATAATTCATACGAAAAAGAGTAATTTAACAAACTGCACTAAAATCACCTAATTGGGCTATTGATATCAAACGAATTTCATACCAATGTCAAAACACATTTCATACCAGTTGCATACCAATATTAAATCACATTTCATGCCATATTCATAAATTATATATTAAAGTCAGATTCATATCAATATTATTCACATTTCGTACAAGTTTCACACCAATACAAGTTTTGTACCAACAATGTGCATAATATAATATTTTTATAAAAAAAAACCACTAATTTGAATAATTTGAAAATAAATTAAATATAATACTTACCCTAACCATTTTTTTGCCTCTTTTGGATATTGGGATTTCTGAGTCCTCCTTTGGTGTTGCTCTTCTTCTTGATGGTTTTGAAGATTGACCAATTTCGACATTTGTTGCTTTCTTTTCTTTTTTTTTTATCTAACTTACGAAATTCAAATCAAAATCAGAATGTCACATGTTTATTAACTGTTTTCTCCACATTCTTCGTGTGTAGATCTCCTCCCATCATTTAATCATATACATGTGGAAGAGTTTGCTAATTTTCTTTTTGAATAAAGAAGACGAACGTTGAATATGGTGAGAAAGAAAAAAATAGTTCTCTGTAAAAGAGGTATGTGGGGGTGGGGGTGGGGGTGTGGGGTTTGCGTATGGGTAAAAGAGGAAGGTGGGGGTGTGGGTGGGGGGTTGCCGTGTGAAAACTGGAAAAAAATACCTAAAATGGTGTAAGAGATAATGACAATTGATTCTCTAATATTAATGTTATCCCTAAAATGGTGTAAGAGATAATGACAATGTAAAAAAGAAAGATGAATCAATGTAAATCCGGCGTGTCACTATAAAAAAGTAACATGAATCAATGTAAATCCCTATAATTGTGTAAGAGATAATTATGGTGTATTCTTTATTCGAATATTCTAATAATAATATAAAAATATAAAAACATTAATTATTTAATAAAGTAAAATTTAATTGATTTATAAATAAATAGTGATATGTTATAATCCGTAATTAAACTGTTATAAGAAAGAATTTTTTAAAAGTAGGCTTAAAATCCGTAATATTATCTCTTAAAAGTGTATGTGGAGTGATTTTTCCATAATTAATATATTTAGTTGGTGGTTAATGGGTCAAGTCTTTAATTTATTTAATAGACTATACCATTTGGCCCATATTTATTAAAATAAATAAGTAGGATTTATCACTTTTAATATATAATTAATTTAGAAAAGAAGATAAAAAAAAATGGAACGAAAAATTTCCTGTGTTGAGAGACGGCCGATGTAGAAATTGAAAGAGCTACATTCAGGTAATACAAAGTTGTTATGCTTTTCCTTTAAAATTATTATTATATATTGGTATGTAATGAATTGGAATTTTTAGAAGTGGGTTGCAGCCTTTAAATTGTCTCCTAACAAAATTTTATAATATGAATGAGACGACGGAACTACTAGTTCAGTGTTCTTGCCTCCACTGCAGCATGTAAGTAAAAACAAGTGTAATATAAATTTGGAGCCAATGATTAGGCAATAAGGGCTAATGATTAGCCAATTATAGATCACGTGATAATTTATATGATGAGTTCATAATATAGTAAATGTTATTCGTACAAGAATTTATATGGATTAATTTTGGGTTTAATGGTTTAGGCAGTGTCACGTAATTTGGCTTTGATTTTAAATTTTCTTATCATTATCATATTATGATTCAAGTTTTGATATATGGATATAGGTAATTAAATATTGAGTGTATTATATTATATGAAAACTATTAGAGTTGTAGTGTTTGGAGAAATTAAGACTAAGCCATAGGCTTGAAACTTAGGAAATATGAGATTTGACCTATTGATTGACATCAAGATTAGGAACTTGATTATAGATTTGGGTGATGTTTTTGGGTTTAGGCTAGACCTGTAGTGATATCGGTGTTGTTAGTTTCGAAATCTTATTGTGATTATTTATTTGAATAGATTGTATTGATTTGGAAGTCAACCGAAAGAGGAAGGCTCAAGTTCTTGAGTAATTGATCGATTGATTAAAGCAAGTAGATTTCTAAACCCTTGTTAAGTGTATAAAATCGTGTATTTCCTTGTGGTATGTGTTGGAGAGTAATGAGACTTGGTGATGGGTTGACTTGTCCATATTGAATAATTCTAATGATGAAAAGAGGGTACTAAAAGGCAATGTGATCAATTATTGGTGTGTGATATGTTGAGAATGGTTTGAAAGACTTATTGATTCACTGTTGATGTTGTATCACGATTGTGTTGTTGTGAATTGTGCATTGTTATGAAAATGGTCATCTTCTCAATATTTGTGTGAACATGTCATTTGCATTGGTTCTGAGACATGGTTGTGATAAGTGTTATGTGGATTGAATAAGAATAATAAATTAAAGAGGATGTACCATTTCGAGGAACGTGTCTGTAACGACCCTAAAAACGAACTAGTGAAACTAGAGCCTAATAACTTTGTGTTGAGTTTGTAATGAGGTTTCATGTTGTCCCGAGCCTTGTTTGATGGAGTTTAGTGAGTCAACGTCAAGGTACGTGATAGAATCCGTAGTGGAAAGGTCAAGGGAGCTACTGCCTAGAGGACCACGGGCACCACCACGGGCCGTGGTCCCCTTCCACGGTCCGTAGAAGTGGACTTGGTCCCTGACGGGGCTGCCCAAGTGAGGGGTTTTTAAGTAATTTTGTTTTAATGTTTTATTCTGTGGGGTTGATTTTAAATGGTTTATATCATAAATATAAATAGTTTCTAGTCCTAAAACACTTCATTTACTCCTTTATTCAAAACACCCAAATCAAAACCCCAAAAGTTCTTCCTCTCTCAATATTTCTCTCTCTTACTCAAGGAAGAAGAAGTGAAAGCCAGGGTTTGGATTCAAGGCTTTCTTCATCAAATTTATTGGGGAGTCTTAGTAAAGGTATGGTGATCCTTCATCTAGGGTTAGTTTTCACCCTAGAGTCAATTTCAAAGAAGTTTTCAAAGTTTTCAAATTTCATGAAAAACCAAGGGTTTTACTCAATGTCATGGGTTCTTTCTCCAAACAATTTCAAATGGTTTCTAATGTCATATATTGATTGTATTGATGTTTAATTGATGATTTATGATGAAAATATTCTATGAACCCATGATTGTTCTCAATTCCTAATTGGTGCCTTTATGAAGTGGGTTTGTTGATTATGAAAGCTTATGATTGAAATATGTCTAAATTGATTTGGGCTATTGAATTGTATCATTATCTATTCCTTAATTATGGTAAATTGTTGGTGTGTTGATGATTTGAGATTTATGGCCTTGAAGGCAAGTTTTGACTAAATTACTTGTTGAAGTAGAATTGTGCTAGAGATGTTGATCCACTTGAAAGGTGGGGGTGTTTACTTACTAAGTATATGAATGTGAATTCAATAAGGTTGAGGTAATCATGTCTTGAAGGTAATTGTGTTGTTATTGAAAGGCTAATTCTCAATTTGACACTTATCTATGATGATGATGGAATGTGAAGTGTTGTCTTCTATATATTGTATATCTTGAATCGATAGGCTATGGCATTCCTTTCATATATGAGTGATGAATGTGTCTTGACTTGATGGTTCTGAATTGATAGGCTTTAGGCATTCTTTTCATACATGATCTAATGTAATGAAGACTCTAGAATTGATAGGCTAGTGGCATTCCTTTCTTAATGAGTCAATGTACCATGAATCGATAGGCTAGTGGCATTCCTTTCATCACTATAAGCATGTAATGAGGGACCATGATTCGATAGGCTTATGGCATTCTTTTCATGAGGACCTCAGAGCTATCCTTGAATGTACCATGGATCGATAGGCTTATAGAATTCCTTCCTTGGGTAATGATGTATCATGGGCCGATAGGCTTATGGCATTCCTCCCTAATTGTAATGTCCTGGAATCTAGTAGACTAAACTAGAGCCAAGAGTTAGGGTTCTAGAGTGTGTTGTTGAGAATAGAGTCGTAGATGCGACTTTACGTGCTTAGAATGAGGAGTTTAATGTTTGAACGTTAAGGTATGTATTAGACCTAGTAGCCTAGATGACCTTAGAGAGTTTGGTTGAGCATGGGAAGAGCAAGTACCAAGGCAAAAGGGCAAGCCTAAGACAAAGCGCCAAGGCTGCCCAACCTTGGCAAGCTACTGCCTAAGGGTTCATGACCACCTTCACGGCCAGTGGTGTGGACCACGGTCCATGAAGGGGTCCTGGGAAATGCCTTAGACACTTGGGAGGCAAGGCCTTGAGGCCAAGACACTACCTCAACTTCTCGAGGCACTTCACAAGCCGTTGGCTTGACCACAGCCCGTCAAAGTGCCCGTGAAGGTGCCTTAGTGTTTTAGGGAGGTTTAGGGTCTTGGCAAGTTGGGGGATCCACTGATCAAGGGACCATGGGCACCACCACGGGCCGTGGTGCCCTTGACGGATTGTGTAAGTAGCCGTGGTGCCTGGGACGGGGCTGCCAAGTGAGGGACATTTGGGTAAAATCCTATCCGACTAGGTTTAAGAGGGGGTCGTTTTGTATGTCTTTTATTCATCTATTTTGACTATTTTAAAGTATTTAGCCCCAAGTTTTAAGTCACTTTACATAATACACAATTCAAAACCCCAAAATCACTCCTCTCTCAAATATTTATCTCTCTAAGAAGAACCTCCATTGAAGAAGAAGCTACAGTTGAAGCTAAGGAAAGATCAAAGGCTCTGTTGCTTAAGGCTTGTGCTAGGGAATTGTTTAAGGTATGTTTAGATTTTCATCTATGGGTTCTTCCACCCGTAGAGTCCCCTAGAATTTCCCCTAATTTGTGAAGAAGAACCCCAATGAAGGTAGGGTTACTTCCAATGTATGGGTTTTAGGTGGGTATGATTCCAAATGGTTGGATACTACTCATATATGATTAATTTGGTGTTGATTCATGTTATTATGAAGAATTTATGTGAATTCCTTGATTTACCCTAATTTCCAAAGTATGTGGGTTTGTATCTTTTGATAAGGAATTGATGATCCTTGTTAGATTCTCTTGGGTTGTTGATATGTATAGAGTTTATCCAAGGATGTGAATATGAGATCATGAATTGACTAGAATTATGCATGTATGTTAGAACATGAATTGAAATGATTAAGAATTGGAACTTTTGATGAATTATGCTTAGAATTGGCTTAGGGCTAATGTGTTTTGTGATCTAGACTAGTATGATGATTGTGAAGTAAAGCTTGATTGTAAGGCTTGAAGTCATAATGTTGATCACTAGGGCTTAAAGAATAAGTCTATTATGATGAGATGTCTTGCATGTATGTAGAATGTGAAAGGTTAATCATCTAAAATGAATCATGCTTGTTAGAATAGAATAGCTTGAGGTTGAGACTTATGATTCCTTCATGGATAGTTGAATTATGTAGCTTGGGATGGTAGATCTCATGGTAGCTTGGGATTGAGGAAATAAGCCCTCCTAAGGTTAGCTTGAACTTGCATTGGTAGGATGCTTTTGATGGTAGCTTGCATTAGTATAGGCATGGTAGCCTAGGATTGAGGATCTATACTCTCCTATGGGTAGCTTGAAGTAGCATGGTTAGAATTCCTTCATGATAGCTTGACTTGGTTAGGCCGAGACAATTTCATGGTAGCTTAGGATTGAGACTCCACACTCTCCTAAGGATAGCTTAGGGTTAAGGATTCATACTCCCCTAAGGATAGCTTGCATCTTATTGAATTGTTGCATGGTGGCTAGGTTGGTATACTTGTATCCTTCCTTTGATAGCTTGGATTGTATGATATGATGTTTTCCACGGTAGTTAGGTCTAGAATGGTAGTATGCTATTCTTTGATAGACTAGAATGAAAGATAGTTAGCCTAAAGGAGTACTTAGTGTGAGTGGTAGTACAAGATGCCATTCATACATGGCACAAGTATGACTTGAAGCTACTTATGAAGTGTCATCTTATGTGATGTATGCCTAGCTTGGTTTGTTGCTATAGTTGCCTCACCATGATATGATTGACTTACGTTGATAGTTCCTTATCAATATGAAGTAGGTCAATAGTGACACCTAGAATTGGTAAATGTGAATAGCGTGACTTCAAGATATGCTTAGTATGTGTGGTATTATGGGATGCCCCATATGCATTGCACAAGTGTGCCTTGAGGTTAATTAGGGGTATAGTGCTCTTATTACATGGAAACCTAGGTCTTGACTATGAAGGTGGGCTATGACCAAGAATGACCAAAGAGAGGTACTTAGGTTGGATAGTATTATGGGATGCTATCTTGGCCTTGCACAAGTATGCTTGGAGGTAGCTTGTGAAGTAGTTCACTTGAATATGAAAGACTAATGGTTGAAGTATGAACTTATGTATGTCTTATGTTGACTTGTTATGGTATAATACTTATGTTGGAATTTATGTTATAACTATGTATTGTCTCTTATGATTATGTCTTATGTTGACTAACCATTTTGAGATGTCTTATGTTGGTATGTTAGCTTTCATACTTGGTAAATTTTGTACTAACGCATATTGCCTACATTCTAATCAAATGTAGGGTGTAAGAGATTGAGTTGCTTGGAGGCTAGGTTCCTAAGTGCAAGAAGATTGAAGATTGGTGAGTCCTCATAGCTTCGAGGACAAACCCCTTATGTTTCATTTATGTCTTTTCTTATGTTTTAGACTTTATGTG
>JAJOOR010035681.1:0-10421 GCA_036250505.1 Solanum acaule | reverse complement strand
CCTCGCCTACCGGTTTTAACATTAGGATGGCATAGTATAGAAGTTTTCTCCCTGTTTCCAGTGTGCTAATAAACTAGAAATCATGATTCAAATAATTCTAATACATAATAACTAACATAAATTTATTCAATCATATATATGTATGATATTCAATATTTCTTCTCCGTCGTATGTGTATACGGTATTTATATCATATATATATATAAATACGATGCCGGTTCGCTACCGAAAGGCACCACCATTGCTAGCATTTGGTTGGGTATGTCACACATTTGCATCTATATATATGTATTCACGACATACGACTACTCGAGCATATCATGCATATTTGATTACTATGATGTCAGATGTTAGCCATGGGGCTATGGGAGTTTCTGTTTCAGGTGGTATCTCTATTACCCTTTTTATCGCAGCTATTTATGATTTCACTTTCCGCCTTACATACTAGTACATTTTTATTCGTACTGATGTCCAGTTGCATGGGACACTGCATGTCGTGCTGCAGGTTCATATATAGGTCCTAATCAACTTTGTAATAGGGGTGTTGTCTCAGCTGAAGATTGGTAAGCTCCATTCTTCCTGGAGTTATTGGGTGTATATAGGTTGTACACACTTGAGTTTGTGTATAGTTTTTGGTATAGTTGGGGATTTTTCCCAATCAAATGAGTTATATTATTCGTAGAGACTTGTGGACATACCTTGTTGGGTCTTCTCAATTTCAATCTATAGCCTTTTCGACTTATTATGTATTGTTTTAGTTGCAACCTTGTCAGCTTGCTAGTTCTTTATCAACTAAGTTGGCCTTGCCGACCCATTTTTTTATGTCTTTGATGGGTTGTGACCTCACTAGTTCAGTCATCTTGGTTCAATAGGTAGTTATGGTGGCCTTGTCGGCCCTCAATGTTTCACTTCCTTTATGTTTAAGTATGTTCACTCGGTTAAGTGAGGCATTGGGTGCCTGTTGTACCTCTGCTAATTTGGGGCGTGACAACGCAATGTTAATTTCATAAGTTGTTTTTCTTTTTCTCGGTTGATATTGTCATACTTTTTCTAACGTGGGGAGAAAGAATAAGGGCAATCATCAATTAGTTAGAAGGGTTAAAGTTGATTTTTTGGAATATAATAGATTTTTCTAGTAAAGTTTCTAGGATAATTATCTTAAAGAAATATCTAGATATCTAGATGATAAAGTTTACAAGAATTTTCTTTGTAGATGTATCTAGAATAATTTATAGAACCATCCGTGCAGAAGTATAAATATGTAGGTCCTATTCGACAAACTATGCTTTCTCGGGAGTGGATTACTTCAGGCTTGGAGACTTTTCTAATATCTTTTAGGAATAGACAACAATTCACAGTGGCTTGGAGCCTACTTGAGATTCTCTTTCGAGTCGATATGCCCCAAGGTCACTCTTGCTAGTTGGGAAGCTTACGCCCTAGGGGAGTACCAACTGGCTGGGCAACCCTGATATATGGGATCCTCTACATAGTTGATATGCCCCCGGATCACTCTTTCTAGCTTGTCAACTTACACCCCTAGGAGTGGGTTGCCTTGCTGGGTGGCATGGGTTGATTGTCACTCTTGCTAGCTGGGCTGGGAATTGATTGGTTATGGGTTACTTGGGCTAGGAGTCGAAATGATGTTCTTGGATTTGGATTTGGGCTATAGTTCTTTCTTATAGACTTAGATATTTTTTGTACATTCAAGCTTATGGGATCTGTTAAGGTTTTATTTAAACTTGCACACAAGTATACATTCTAGTCCTATGCGGTGCAGTTAGTTTTAGTTTAGTTGTACTTATGTTTACTTCTAGTATGGTTGTGTGCTTTCTTTTCATATCTGTTTTGGCATCTGTTTGTGTCTAGATTCTATCATATCAGATTTTTTTACCTTTCTTTCTTGGTCGACCTATGATGCTTATTCTACACTCTGCATACTTTTATGATGCAAGTCCTAATACCAGCTACCAGTGGTGATCACTCATGCCATCTGTTGCTGCTTGTGGATACCGTAGACGACGGTGAGCACTTGGCATCCTAGATCAGCATGTCTCCTTTTGTATATATTTAAGGTTGTCTATTGCCTCTAAGACGGCTTATCATGGTCAAATTTTGGGACTTGTATTTATTCTTGTTAGATAGCTCTGTACTCGTGACTTACAGGTTCTTGGAGGGTATCTATTGTATATAGTTTTTCATTTGTTTTACATTTTGTCTTTTCCTGTTGTTTGTGTTATTATCTGGTTATTTCTACCCTTGTTCCATCTACTTGTCATTCTGGGTATGGGCTGGCTTACATACTAGTGAATTATAGTAAGTGTTATTATCACTCGAGAAGTTGGGTTGTGAAAAGTTGGTATCAGAGCCCTAGGTTCACCGGTCTCACTTGTACAGAGATAATGCCTAGTAGAGTGGTACAAAATGGTGCAGAGACATCTGTTTCCTATCTTTGGGAGGCTACGTGGTGTCTTTCAAAATTCTTTTATTTTGCATCACTTTCGTGCAACCTATGTGGGTTATTGGTTTCTTGGAATCTCAGTTATTTAGCACTTTTCACAGGATGGCTCGTACGCGCATCGAAGAGACTCGGGGTAGGGGCTGACCTCCCTTGCGTGACAAGGTTGCAACACCACCCATAGAGAGAGATTAGGTTCTGGAGCCCGCATCGGATCCTAGCAGCACATGTACCACAACATCCGGTGAGGCAGATACTAACTCAACCACTACTCAGACTGGCTATGACACCAGACCTTCAGGCATCCATTGCACAACTTTTGAATGTGCTGGGTGGCATGTAACAGTCACCTGCACCAATACCAATACCTGTACCAACACAGATTAGTAGGATCAACCTGCAGCAAAGGCACCTCTAGCCTAGGTACCATTTGATGGTGCCAGACCTATGATTAAGACCAGTGCTATGCTGCTAGAGGAGTAGAAGATGCTCATAGTGTTCATGAGGCTTTCACCTCTGAGGTTTTTTGGGGCGATGGGTGAGGATGCCTATGAGTTTCTGACTACTTATCGTGAATAGCTCTATATTTTGGACTAGTGAAATTGAGAGGAGTTGGCTTCAATGCTTATCAGCTAGATTGGTCATCCAAGCAATGGTGGTGTACCTTCCTTGAGACTAGGCCAATTGGGTCTCATCCGATCACCTCGACCAAGTTGTCAAGCCTCAAATCCCACTACGACGGACAGGCACCCGATGCCCTAAAGGCCTGAGAAAACCAACATGTAACCTGTTCTTACTATGAATATAACTATGACAATCTTGTGACAAGTTCACATAGGATGTAGCGATACAAACCAACAAAAATAGACCCAAAACTTATATACAAGACTTGGACATTGAGGCCACAACTTGTTAAGACGCAACTGAACCATATACATAAGTCTACAAAGCCTCTAAAAGATAGAAAACCTTAGAGTAGGTCGAGACAAACCCCGCCTTACCCTTAACTATGATACACTACCAAAATGAATTTACCATAGACTCAATAAAGCTCCGAATCAATCTGGAGCTCACCAAAAGTAGTTGAGTGTCATGTGCTCCTACTGAGGAGGTCTACTAGCTGAAGTACCTGTGCCTGCAGTATGAAATGCAGCGTCCCCCATGAGGGACGTCAATACGAGAAAATGTATTCAATATGTAAGGCAATAACATATATAAAATAAGAGTTCGAATGAAACCAGGTATCAATATATGTGTGCATAAATCAGAACAGAAGACTACCTTTGTTAACTCTTGTGGTATCATGTATGTTACATTCTTGTCTTTACCTTTCTATGTGTTATGATCTTTATAAGGAATGTGATACGAATGACCAGCTGATCAGCGGTAAAAGAGGATGACCTATGCTAGGCATTTTAACCCCTGGGATGCAGTCCTCATAATTACACAAATTGGGATCGGCCCATGCTAGGCTTTTGCCCCTGAGCTGCCACCCTTCTATACCAATTGGGATCGGCCCATGCTAGGCTTTCGCCCATGAGCTGCCACCCTTAATTATACATATTGCTTCACTTAGATTCTTTAATCTTTGAGATTGTTGTTTTGGTGGTCATAATCATTTTTGATATTTGGAACTACGGACCAGTAGTAGAAGACATGAAAATAATACTTCAAGGCAGTAACAATGACATAAGGAGCTATGTAATGTCAATGCATTACTTATGAGCTTAAATGACACAATTCACTTCAATTGACTAAGAGGAGGATTCACCAAACTTGCTTTTGCAAATACCATTTTTATACCTGTACATAGGAGGATAATTAAGTAGTGAACATATAATGAAGTAATTCTATACACTAAGGAGGGGGGAAAATATTGTTAGCTATTTGGAGATCGTATGATGCCACTATGTTTCCTTTACTAGGAATAGTACTTAGGAAATTCACTTATTGATATTAATTGCAAGTATCAGATTTCATACCGAAGAATATTGAATCGAATAGTCTTACATACCTTATCCTCTGACCAATACAACTATCACAATTCAGCCTCCCCTTTTAGGTTTTAATCTACAATATAAGTCATGATAAACTAAAATTATCAGCTATCACATTGTGATTCTCATAAAACAGTAGCTAACTTGACGGATAATGAGCCCATACAGCCCTCAAAATAATGTGTATCACCACACCCTCATTCTTTGCCCCATACATACATTATATATCATTTTCCAAGATTACCCAAGCTACACCAACAACAATACACATAAAACAACCTCAAATATTCTTTATCATACAACCAATTATTGAACTTACCACCTCTTTGAGTTCTTTATGACAGCACACCCATAATTCCTCACTCAAACTCATACATAAGGAGGAAGAAAATGGAGTAGTCACCTTACCTCAATTTTTGCATCTTCTCCTTAGAACTTGAATTCCTCTAGAACTTCAACTTCCCTTCACACTTAAACCAAAGAAGAAGAGAAAAGTATCTTAATAACCAAGGAAGTGAGTAGTAGCTTCTGGAAATATTATGCCTTTATGCTTATACTTGAGCATGAATAATATGTTTTCCTAATCATCCATGGGAGAATTAAGCTAAATCCATAAGTGTTTTCACTTACCTTGTCTTGCAGAGATGAGGGTTTCTTCAAGAACCCTAGAAGATCTTTAAGGCTGCTGTTTTAATCCTTCAGAGACAAGAGAGAGAGAGCTGGAGTTAATCCTCAATATTGTGTGTTAAAATGAGTGAGAATAGCAACCAATATATCTTATATTAAGCTTTCTTCACCTTTAAGAATATCCTCTAGAAAGCTTTATTTTCAGCCAGTAATTGGTCGAGTAGGTGATGCACCTGCTTTATGTACATCAAGCCGCTCAAAAGGTCAAACTAGGTGATGCACCTACTTGCTTTCACTTGGGCTTAAATATTGGTCTTTGACAGATTTGGCTGCTGGGCTTAAATTTCATTTTCCTTTAATTTAACTTAGTTTGGGCCTCAAGTCAGTCCATTAGCATAGGCCCAAATCTGATCCATAAATCTTGGCCTTTTTAGCTAGATCCATATAGCTCAAGTAAGTGATGCACCTACTTGGTCCTTTGGACTGCTCAATAAGTCAAAGCAGATGATGCACCTACTTGTCACCTACTAGCTTAGTTAAGTCAAGGAAGCAGCTCACTTATTTTATTCCATTTTCTAAATATTAATCCCTTGTGCTTTAACTTAGCACTTAACTTTCAACTTTAAGCTCAATTACCACCTTACTGTCTCTTTAAATACTCCCGTTGTTGTTAACTTGCAGTACACATGCTGAAACGTGCAAGGCATCACATCATCTTCCGAGCTAGTTTAAACCAACACTAATCATATAAGAATCATGATCCCATGACCTATACTATAAGACTATGTCAAGTATCACAAGAATATAACAAGCATATGCGTAATACGGGCTGTTACATCTTTCCCCCCTTAAAACATTCGTCCTCGAATGTTAGCATGGTTATCCAGCCCTAACAGGTTTGAGCCTAAGTTAGTACTACTAATAATCACATAATACATATAGACTTATACTTACTTGTCAATGCCTTAACTACGCATCTTCATCCTTCTCATCGATCTGAAAGAGATGAGGATACTTCAATTTCATTGCTTCTTCCACTTCCCATGTAACTTCTTCTACTTGTTGGTTCCTTCATAATACTTTTACAAAAGCTACTTCTTTATTTCTTAACTTCCTAACTTGTCGATCCAGAATAGCAATGGGTACTTCTTCATAAGTAAGATCTCTCGTAACCTGTACATCTTCAGTAGGAGTAATACGAGATAGGTCACCTACGCATTTTCGAAGCATTAAGACATGAAACACCGGATGAACGGTTGAAAGCTCTTAAGGTAACTCTAACTTATACACAACTTGGCCAATTCTTCGGATAACCTTATATGGCCCTATATAGTGTGACTCAACTTTCCCTTTTTACCAAACCTCATCACCCATTTCATTGGTGACACCTTCAAGAACACCCAATCCCCTATAGAAAATTCTAGTCCTCTCCTTCTAACATCCGCATATGATTTATGTCGACTTTGAGCTGTTTCTAGCCGCTGATGTATCACTTTGATTTTTTTCATAGCTTGATGAACAAGGTCTGGCCCAAATAAGGCAGTTTCTCCTGTTTCGAACCAGCCAATCGGGGATCTACATTTTCTACCATATAAAGCTTCATAAGGTGCCATTTTAATACTTGAATGATAGCTATTGTTATAAGCAAATTCAATAAGCGGTAGATGATAATCCCAGCTACCCTTGAAGTCTAATACACAAGCTCGCAGCATATCCTCAAGTGTTTGAATTGTATGCTCTGCCTGACCGTCTGTTTAGGGGTGGAAGGTTGTACTTAAATTCACTTGTGTTATCCAACTCTTCTGAAATGACTTCCAAAAATTTGCAGTGAATTGAGCTCCTCTATCAGATATTATAGAGATTGGCAATCCATGTAGTCGAACTATCTCTTTAATATACAACCATGCATACTCTTCAGCTGTATAAGTAGTCTTCACTGGAAAGAAGTGCGCTGATTTGGTGAGTCTGTCAACTATTACCCATATGGAGTCAAACTTTCGAAATGAGCGAGGCAAACCAGTGACAAAATCCATGTTGATCATGTCCCACTTCCAAATTGGAAGTTCTATACACTGCATATAACCTCTAGGCTTTTGGTGCTCTACTTTTACTTGTTGACAATTTGGACATTGAGCTACGAATTCCAAAATGTTCTTCTTCATGTCCCCCCACCAATACATTTCTTTCAAGTCATGATACATTTTAGTTGACCCCGGATAGACAAAATATCTCAAATGATGTGCTTCCATCATAATCCTCTTTCTTAATTCATCTACGTTAGGTACACACAATCAGTTTTGACACTGAAGTACTCCCTCTTGCGTAAGTTCAAATGCCTTTGTCATACCCTGTTGTACATTCTTCTTAAGCTGTAATAGAATAGTATCAGTGTACTGCTTCTCTTTCACTTCCACTACTAATGAGGATTCTACTGCATTTTGCACAATAACCCCTTTGTCTGGAGATTCAAGAAGGCAAACCCCCAAGCTAGCTAGTTGACATAGATCCTTAGTTATTCCTTGTCTTTCCATAGACTTCCCATAAGTGCTTGCCATTATTTTACGACTTAACGCACCAGCTACTACATTTGCTTTCCCGGGATGATACAAGATATCAATGTCATAATCTTTTAATAGCTCCAGCCATATTTGTTGCCTTAGCTTTAGGTCATTTTGTTTAAAGATATATTGCAAACTCTTGTGATCAGTGTATATGTCAACATGAACTCTGTACAAGTAGTGGCGCCATATCTTCAAAGCAAATACAACTGTTGCTAGCTCTAGATCATGAGTTGGATAATTTTTCTCATGTGGCCATAGCTGCCTTGAGCCATAAGCTATTACTTTACCATGCTGCATCAATACACATCCTAGGCCCACTCCCGAAGCATTATAATACACTGCATACCCTTCTGTTCTTCTGGAAGTACCAATACAGGTGTATAAGTTAATTTATTCCTCAGCTCTTAGAAGCTTCTTTCACATTCATCACTCCACTGAAACTTGGTATCTTTGTGTGTTAGCTCTGTTAAGGGTGCAGCAATGGAAGAGAATCCTTCAACGAACTTTCTGTAATAACCTACCAATCCAAGAAAACTACGCATCTCTATAGGCGTTGTAGGTATTGGCCAGTTTTTCACGACTTCTATCTTCTGGTTATCAACCCTTATTCCTTCATCGGATACAATATAACTTAAGAATGCCACAGATTTCAACCAGAACTCACATTTAGAGAACTTCACATACAACTTACGATCACGAAGAATTTGTAAAACCTACCGCAAATGATTAGCATGGTCATCTTCTGATCTTGAATACACCAAAATGTCATCTATGAATACTATCACGAACACATTTAGAAATGGCTTGAATACCCTATTCATCAAATCCATAAAAGATGTTGGTGCATTTGTTAGCCCGAATGACATGACTAAAAACTCAAAATGACCATACCGTATCTAAAAAACTGTCTTGGGAATATCTTTGTCTTTGACCCTTACTTAGTGATAACCCGACATCAGATCGATCTTTGAAAAACACCTACCACCTTGTAACTGATCAACCAAATCATCAATTCTAGGGAGCGGATATTTGTTCTTAATGGTTACCTTATTCAACTGTCGGTAGTCGATACACATTCTTAACGAGCCATCTTTCTTGCGTACAAATAAAACTAGTGCTCCCCATGGGGACAACTAGGCCTTATGAATCCTTTTTCTAATAAGTCTTTTAATTTCTCCTTCAACTCCCGTAATTCTTCCGGGGCCATTCTATATGGAAGGATGGATATAGGTTGAGTATCTGGAATCACATTGATACCAAACTCTACTTCTCATTCTGGAGGCCAACCCGGATGATCTTCAGGAAATACATCAGGAAACTCATTCATCAACGAAATGGATTACAGAGTTGGTGGCTCTGTATCTATATTTTTCACTCTCACTAGATGACATATGTATCCTTTGGACATCATCTTCTTTGCCTTAAGATAAGAAATAAATTTACCTTTTGGTGCCCCAATATTACCTTTCCATTCAAGGACTACCTCTTTTGGAAAATGGAAATACACCATCTTAGTTCGGCAATCTACCGTGGCATAACAAGAAGCTAACCAATCCATACCCATTATAACATCAAAATCTACCATTTCTAGCTCAACAAGGTCAGCCAATGTATCACGATCACAAACAGTTACAATGCAATTACGATAAACCCTTCTAGCTATAATAGACTCACCAATCGGTGTAGACACTTCAAATGGCTTCACTAATAATTCTGGTGTCCTTTTGAACTTTTCAGCAATCATTGGAGTAACATATGATAGTGTAGACCCCGGATCAATTAATGGATATACAATATGTGAAAATATGGAAAATGTACCTGTAAACCACATTCGACGAGGCTTCTAAATTTTGTCGATCCCCTAGAGCATATGTGCGATTCTGAACTCCACTAGAAATAGTTGCTTCCCTAGCTCCTCTACCACGACCAGTAGGCATCTGTCCACTACCCAAAGAAGGTGCTGATGATGAGGATGCAGCAACTGATCTAGTAGGTTGTGCCACACCACCCACACACCTATGAGGGCAATTTCTCATCATATAACCTAGTGTACCACACCAAAAACAAGCATTTGTCCCAAACCGACATGCACCTAAATGATTTCTTCCACATTGTTTACAAGATTGTCGAGGAGGTCTTGATTGGCTGATACTTCCCTGCTCTTGGTACCCTGCTATTCGTGAACCTTGGCTTTCACCTCTTTGCCCAAACTGATTGCCCCTAGACTCTTGAAACGAGACTCTTGAAACGAGGTGGGGCACTAGCTGTAGAGTAGGAAGATGATGGCCTAGGCGGTCTGTTAAAGAACCGAGGCCTAAACTCACCTTGGGATGGTGTAAACTGCCCCATGGATCTGTCCCTCTTAGAATGCCCTGTTTCTGAATCTTGTATCCTTCTTCTTTGCCTTTGATCCTCCTACTTTTGCGCAAAAGCTTGCATCCTTGCTATATCCATATCTTTATTCAACGAAGCAATGGTACAATCTCTAACCAGATATGAATCTAATCTATCCACATATCGATGAACTCTATCCTCCATAGTAGCTACTACATTAGGAGCATACCTGGACAAGGAATTAAATTTGAGACTGTGCTCATACTTCCTTGGTGGAGTGTCACGACCCAAGCCTAGGGCCTAGACATGACATGGCGAATGAGGAACCCGAAGGAACCCCAAACAAGCTTCTCAAACTTGTCATCACACTTCATCGGTCGCGGAAGTACATTCAACATTAATTAACGGGAAATAGGGACTAAGGGCAAACCATTTCAAAATGACATC
>JAJOOR010035680.1:0-12148 GCA_036250505.1 Solanum acaule | reverse complement strand
GGGGAGGGAGGAAAAGTCATGTTGTCACTTAGAATGTCCAAGAAAAATCTTGAGAGCAAAGTAGAAGAACACTTCAATTAGTCTAGGATTCAATGCATCAAAGAGATATTAGCTAAAGTTAGAAACTAGCAAGGAATAAAGGTGGAAACAAGACGATGAGCTTGGAAAATTCCATTACTACTACAGGTCATCCGTCATTCATATGCATTTTCATCGAGTACTCTCCTACTGGTAGGTGAGTACTCTTCATGTAAAATTTGACATGTTCTCTTTGATCTACTGTCAAGTGCCAAACTTTCTCCATAAGGATGTTGATTTAACAAGTTGGACAGTCAATATATTGATAACTGTAGGAGAATGTTAAGTGCATGTTGAATCTGTGTCTATACTAGTATGTTGCTGTTACAGAGTATCTATGTTTCACCCAGACGCTTGGGAGTTTCGTATTAGATAAATTACTGATGTGGATCAAAGTCATCAAAAGATTTGAAATTCATTCACTTTAAGAAAAAGAAATTTATTTACTCATAGATAAAGAGACAAAATCATGTCAAAGCTTTTACTCTTGTATTTGTGAAGCCTGTTTTTAAAATGCTTTTCATGACTCATGAGCCGAGACAGCCTCTCTACCTCACACAAGGTAGGGGTAAGGTCTGTAAACATCCCACCCACCCTAGACCCCACTTGTGGGATCACACCGGGTATGTTGTTGTTGTTGTTGTCATAAAATTGCAAATAGGGTGGAGGTGGTAACTATAGAAGCATAACTAAGTTTTTAAAGTCTCTCCAACAGAATCTTCTGCAGCAGGTTCCAGTTCTTGCATAGCTTCCCACACATCATTGGGCAAAGCAGATTATTCCCCAGAATGAGTCTTCGATTCACTGCACTTGAAACTTTCACCTGTCACCCAAGATGCAAAATCTCTGCATCTTCATAGTAACTAGCAACGTTCTACTATCTTCAAGTTCTGACATGCTTTCCTCCAGCTTACCTTTTACCATAGCAAATAGCACATAGTGAAGGCACAGTGGCAGTTGCTCTTATAAACCAGCCAATACAACACATGCCCATGTCATCATATACAATTCTACCTTTCCAATATTGGACAGTCATACCAATTACATGTGTATGCCTTACAATTTGATGTCAATGTTGATTTCTAACTCATAATACTGATTGTACTTTAGAGATCTCATATATGTACTAGTATGACTCGAAAACTTGTGTTTGTGCATGAAATAAAGGAGTCTGCAAATACTTCAAGGTGTTCTAAACTCAGACTGAAGCACTGAATGGGTTTGACTACAAGCTTCAATTGCATCTGTATTGCTTCTAATAAAGGATACCATCCAGTTGAATCAACCTTCACAGATACTTGTGAAAGACACTTTGACAATTATAGTTAAATGTAATAATCTGAAATTTTATGCAATATAAAGAGACTACAGTTACAATCTCATAGTTCAATAGCAAAAAGAGGATGTGTCCTTTTGGTGGGATAATTGGAACAACAAAGGTGCCTTAGCTAGCAGATATAAAAAGATTCTTGTCTCCGGTTTCATCGTGCATAAATGATTTGCTCCCTCCTAATCTAGCTACCTATATCCAAACCATCAACATTTCCTCTGAGAATGAAGATCACCCTATCTCGACAGCTGATCCATCAAGTTCTTTTTCTACCAAACCTGCCTGGAATGCTCTGAGAACTCATAGAATCACTGCTCTTACTCACACCAAGATCTGTCATAGCAAGATGACCTTTAAGATCTCATTTCATGTCTTGAGCCTTCTGAAGGATAAGCTGGCCACTGATGTTGATCTCACCAGGTTTAAGGTCCATGAACCTTCTAGATTCTGTTGTTGTAATAATGGTTCTATTGAAATCAATGATCACCTTTTTAATGAGGGAGAAATGTCCAAGAGAGTGTGGAGATTCCTTGTAAAAAATTCCCTAAATATTAGAGCTAAATTCATGACCTGGTGGCTCATCAAGCCTCAAAATCAAGTACATGCAATCATTCTTCAATGTCTCCCTAGTTTTATTACTTGGGAAATCTGGAAATTCAGGTGCTCTTGTAAATATGATGGCATCAGGTTTACTACTAACAGAGTGATAGATCAAATCATCATGCTGATGCAGAGGACTCTTGCAGCTCAATTTACCACCCTAAACTTTTTCCCAATATCTTTCGTGTTATGGAAAGAATCAAATCTCAATTATCTGTCATACCAGTGAGTTGGAAATGTCCTGATATTGGGAAATATAAACTTAGTGTTGATGGTTATTGCAAAGGGAATCCAACAAGTGTTGGGGAAGGAGGAATTTTGAGAGACCAAAATGGGCATATGATCATGGCTTTCACATCTTACCTTGGGGAATGCTCTAACAACTACACAGAGATTCAAGCCATAAAGATTGGATTGAAGTGGTGCTTGGATAATGGTTTCAGAAATCTGATTCTCTGCTACTATTCATATGATCAATGGCAACATATCTACCTCGTGGATTTTAAAAGACGAGATCAAGAGTATTCAAGCCATGAAAGCAGAGGGTCATATTCAATTTAGTCATATCTTCAAAGAAGGAAAAATAACTGCTGATCTCATAGCCAATCTTGCAGAGTTTAAAAAGTCCAATTCTTTCTTCACAACAGCTATCAACTTGCCTATGCAAATTACATCCACTTCGAAGAATGAAGAAAAAGGAGGGCAAATTTTAGAATAAGAATGAGGAAAAACACTTTTCATCTTTGAGCCTGACTCAGGAGTTATATCTCCATCTTGTATATTGCTTAGGTCAAATTGTATTTGAAATTATTTGTATGTAGAGGGTAGGCTCCAGCCCTCTTCTTGAACTCCTTTTGACTTATCAAATCTTAGTATACTTCTTGTGTCCTGCTGACTTTCTCATCACTCTGGCATAGCATGAAGGTGCCATTTAACTTGGCCTTACTGGCATATGTCAACTTTGGATGTGCACAAGTAGACACTTAAACTTGTATAAAGTTGAACAAGTAGACACACATCCTACGTGACATAATACATGTAGGACACCATGTAGGACTGCAAATTGTTATGTAGGATGTCACGTAGGACGTATATATGTCTGTTTGTTCAATTATATACAAGTTTAAGTGTTTACTTGTGCACACTCAAAGTTGGAGGGCATAGATGTTAGTTGAAGTCAAGTTAAAGGGCACTTTTATGTATTATGTGGACTGTAAGTGGTTATTTCATATAAATCATCATCCCGATGGTTCTGTTGACATGTATAAAGTTTCTCAATCATATGACTTAGAAGACGAACCAAAATTGTTACTTTGAATCATTTGTTGGTCAATATCATTCACAACTATATTTTCATGCTCATATACCATAAATATTTCATCAATCCTTGGGTATTCTCACAAATAATTAAGTAACACGGTACACTTGTGTGTCAATATCATAATGGTTCATGCTTTGTTTCATTTGTGTGCAATTACACATTTTCAGCGCATTAATTCCGTGCTAAAATTAAACATATTGGAAGTAGTGATTATCAAACATACATCACCAATTTTGTCCTTTTTTTAATATTAAATTGCTTTAAACATTTTCATGTTGCCAAAAGAGAATTTTTTTTTTTTATTATGAAAAAACAAAAAAATATTACTCCCTCCATTCTTATTTATATTCACCAAATCAATTCCTACTTTAACACTTATAAGAAATTTTATGTTGGTGAGAATAATAAATTTTAAAAAATAATGATGTGATAATAAATTTTATGTCACGACCCAAAAATGGATGTGATGGCACATGTCCTTTCCCACCAAGACAAGTCAGCCTCAACCTAACAAACGCGAAAGTAAAGCGGAAAATAGTAAAAACAAGAACAAGATAAAGCGAAAAAACATAGTCTTCTATTAAAACTCCCCAAATCTGGTTGTCATGTGTACAAGCCACTAAATACATAAGTGCAGAATTAAGAAATAAATACAAGTCTCAATCTTTGTTTCTTAAGTAGAACAAAGTGTAAGAAAAGGAAAAAAAGGGCCCACCAAATGACAAACTGCTACCTTCTCAAATCCTGATGAGCCTCGAGAACAATAGAAGGAGAGACAGATCACACGGTTGGACTCGGAACCTACACAAGTGTAGAAGCAAGGATGAGTATCAACAACACGGTATCCAACAAGCAACCTATTAAACAAAGCAACTAGATCGAAATTGAATACCCTTTACACTCCAACCGAACCTCCTCAAACTACAACCTGCACATAAATCATCCCAACCTAGCAATTCTACAATACACGGCTCACAGACCCAATATTCACAGTTCAAATTTCATAAATCAACAATCGAAAAATCAAATAAGTCAATCTCAATGACAAGTAGTTCAATTATACATAACAAGCACATCAATTACAATTCACAAGTAATCACGCATAAGCATCAAGTGTATCAAGTCACAATGATCATCACTAGCTGAAACAATTTTCCATCAGCTTATAACACTAACCGGCAAAATCATCGGCATCATAACACTCGCCGGCAAAGACTTCGGCATAATAACACTCGCCGGCAAAGACTTCGGCATAATAACACTCGCCGGCAAAGACCTTAGCATAATAACACTTGCCGGCAAAAAGCTTAGCATAATAACACTTGCCGGCAAAGACCTCATCATAATAACACTCGTCGGCAAAGACCTCGGCATAATTACACTCATCTCATGTCTCATCACGATGTCCACAATCAATGCATACATGCTATATCATACCACATGGAAGAGACAACAAATCATACAATTCAAGTCCACATTCATGTTATCAAGTACTTCATCAATTCATCAACAAGGGTTACAATAAGGCAATTCACATCATCATGTTCAACACATAGCCTTTTTTCATTTCAACCCCTTTTTACTCATTTAGATATTGTAATTGGACAATTTAAACCCTTCACCTCATTCCCATTACTCCTAACACAAAGGAAGCATACAAATTCAAACTAGAATACAAGGTTTAGGAAGCCATTTGTCTTAAATATCCATCAACACCCACTTCAATAGTTGAGTCTTCCCCTTCTGAATCACTTCAGAAGCTACACAATCTATAAATAAGCAAGTATTTACAATTACTTTCCTGAAACAACAACTCCCACAACCATTCCCTTGAAAGGTGGGTCAATCAACACAAAATTCAATTCTAAAAATAAGGTTTGAATCCGAAATTTAACACTTGAAAACATTGCTCAAGACTTTAGGAACTCATTAGGGAAAATCATTTTGAAAAAAGACTTGAAATCGGTTCACAAACTTCATTTTAGTAAATTTTTGGGCTCTTAAAGAAAATTTCCAAATTTCTCATTTCAAAAGCTTGATTTGAACACATAATCCATAAATAATAATGGATAATTGAAGATTTAGAATTAAGAATCATTACCCAAAAGATTTTACCAAAAACCTAATCCAAATCGCCTCTCCAAATAATAACTTTTTTTCTCATTGTCCCCCAGAATCTAGACTAGTTAATCTAATAATACTCTTTTAGATTAATTTAAGCCAAGTAAGAATTCTAAGCAAACTACATATGATTAATTTAGAGTCCAAGTTATTTTTTAATACTCTTTTTGTTATTTTTATTTAAATATTAATAATATGTGAAAATACTTAATAATATTTTTAAAAATAAACTGACATTGTAATTTTATTGTCCACTGTTAGTGGATACTAGTTATCTCTTATTTATAAGGAAAAATTACATAAATACATGACTTAAAATATCATAATCTCTTAAATTCCTTACCATTTTAAAAAATTACAAAAATTGTCTCTCAGATACATCTCTATCCCCTCTCAGATACATCCATCTCCTCTCGGATACATCTATCGCCTCTCGAATACATCCATATGCCTTATCAGATACATCCCTCCCATTAAGTAGTGTATCATTTGCAATGTATTGGACAACCAAGGAATGTATATGAGGATAATCAAATATCCGAGATTTTTGTTATTGAGAAAACTTCCAGAATAAGATATGATTAGTCCCCAAATATATGAGATTTCTGTTATACATTAATTGGACTGTATTCATCTAATAAATTAGTATTTTTATGAGTATTTATAATTTTGCATTTGTTTACATTCATCCCTATTCACCTAACAAATTTGTATACATTTTTCCATTATTAACTGGTTTTTATTCACCTATGAGGTTAAGAAAATCTCCATACCTTAAAATTTTATATACATTTATTTTTGTTATATATTAGTATAATAGGTCATATATAATAGGTGGAATGACCCGAAAGACCCTTGTACTTGGCTTCGTTTGTAAGTTGGACCCTTATACTTACGTCTTTGCCGACTGAACCCTTAAAATTCACCAAATCATAATATTTTAAACACCTCTAACCATTGACCGAACACATGCGACATTAATATTACTAACTTGAAATGATGCGTGATTCCACACATTTTAAAGCAAGTAAGTAAAATATTTTATATGAAAAAACATTAATTTTTTTATAAAAAAAATAGAAGAAGAAAAACGCCCAAAAAGGGGAAGAAGAGGAAGTCATCTTCATGCAAGCCAGCCGGCCAGTGCCGCCACCCTCCGTCCTCAACTCACTCAACCCAAACCAAATTTGTTTCTTCCCATTCCACTTGTTTCCTTCTTCTTTAGACCCACTCATCATTCCCCCTCTTTTCTTAATGCCCTTCACACTGCCCCACCTCCAAATACTTTTTCAAAATTAATTTCGTTTGCTACAAATCAGCACCACAATCCTTTCCGTTTTGCTACATTTTCACTGAGATTTCGTGCGTATTTTTTATTTTTATGATAATGGGTATTGAAAAATGAAAAAGTTCATTGATAGACTTGATGAAGCTTCAAGAATCACAAATGAGTTTTGTGAATTTATGAAATGAATTCAAAATTGTAATGTAGATTTGTTGGGTTTGTATTTATGAACCAATAGTGTGAAATTCAAGTCAAATAGGTAAGAATTTCATCAATTTAACATGAATTTTGTACTGAAAATGAAGAAAATAATGTTCAAAAATTTCAGAATATGCAAATTATGTCTTTTATAGGATGAGAAAGGGGTTTAAAATATTGTGTTTCCATTTAAAGGTTCAGTTGACAAAGTCTTAAGTATAAGGGTCCAACTTACAGACAGAACCAAGTACAAGGGTCTCCTAGGTCATTCTGCCTACATAACAATATGTAGAATGAGTTCTACACAAATTATTAGAGCTATCAATATGGGCTGACTCACTTCATCCAAACTAACACATACATGTTTTAAAATTTGACGGGTTAAATCGGGCTGACCCATATTTTGTGGGCTAGAAAACGAGCAAACCCACAAATACGTGGGCTAAGGGTTGTGCCGGGCCAGCCCACTTTTTTTCAAAGTATAAACTACATAATTAGACATACTTAACTATTATATATAAATATTTTACCTATAGTTTAAAAATATTACTCATAATACCACTTTTTAATAATTATACCATATATTTTAAAAAATTAAATCAGATACACAAATCCCTTAAATATGGTATTGAATAATTATCTTAAACTTTAAATCCCTTACGTAAAGGTGCTTTAACAATTCAACCTCCTTCAGCCTCCTTCACCAACAATATCTCTCCCCCCACCCCTACCCCTTACCGGATTCCACCCTCAATCCGAAAAAGAACTTCGGGAATGGCAAAACTTTGCGGCTTCATATAACCGCATTATGAATGTAATGTTGTGCACTATATGCTTGCTTAGAGGCAACCACCCTTCTAAACAAGAATTTTCTATACTTCTTCTTTGTTCTCTACTTTTTAGGCATTTCTTTTTCTCTGCAATTCTTCCAATTACTTGTTTCAGTTCAATTTACATTAAATACTTTCTCCTTACTCCGACGAGTCGTCGGACGCCGATGAAACCATGCGCAAGTTTTTACATTATTTGTTTTTGTTGTTTCTCAACTATTTTAATGGTTGTCTGTTCACAAAATCAGATGATTCTTGTTAAAGGTTAATTCAAATTAATAAATCGTGTATCACGCCTTTAAAAATGATGGTTACATATATCTCGTCATTAATGATTCAAGTTGATGAAGAAGATGAAGAGGTTAATCCAAATTAATAAATCATGTATCTTGGCTTGGATACATGTATCTCGTCATTAATGATTCAAGTTGATGAAGAAGATGAAAATGTTAATTCAAATTAATAAATCGTGTGTCTCAACTTTAAAAACTGTTGGATACATGTATCTCGCCATTAATGATTCAAGCCGATGAAGAAGATGAAGAGTTTAATAACAAAATTAATTACGTTTATGATTTCATTATTTTAGGATCATTTGTTAGAGATGATACTCAAGATCATATAAATTTGTTGAGTTGTTAATTAGTTAGTAATTAATCCTTTAATTAACGAAATAAGTTACAACCCCTTTAATTCAAATTAATAAATCGTGTAACGGTTGGATACATGTATCTCGCCATCAATGATACATGTATCTCGAGGCCAAAATATGGTATAAAAAGTAATATTACAAACTATTGAGAATCCTGGTAATTGGGATCTAAAGTAATAGTGAGATTTATGTATCATAAATAAAATAGGACAAATTACAGAAATCACATACTTTTAAGGCAAATTACAATTTATCCCTTTAAAGTTTATAATTACAGAAATTTCTCAAACGGATACAATAATATAAGCGTTGATACATTAATCTGATGCGCGAGATACATTAATCGTTAAGTAAGATACATTACATTTTATACATGATACACTAATCTGATGTACATTTTATACATGATACACTAATTTGATGTGCGAGATACAATAATATAAGCGCTGATACATTAATATGATGCGCGAGATATACTAATCTGATGCGCGAAAATGAGGAATTTTGGAAATTTGTAAAACTTATAGGGGATAATGGTAATAAGTAAACTAAAAGGTGGGATTTCTGTAATTTTTCCAATAAAATAACCTAATTGTTTTAAATCAAGTTACAATTTAAAATATTTATCATAAATATTGACAAGACAATATTACATGGTTAGTGTTACTAAATTAATCAAATCCACAAATAAAATAATCTTTATAATATTTATTAAGTTTGATTTCAAGTAAAAGTATAAAAGCTAAATAGAAATATTAACCTAATTGTTTTCTAATGATCATAATAAAACACAAAAAATATGATAATATTCCATAGGCTACGGCCTACGTAGTGATTCCCTAGAAATTTTAGGGAATTTTTATTTTATAGAGTACATATTTTATAAACATAATTTGTATTTAAATTTTAATATTTAAAATTTTAAATAGATTTTGAGTTTGGACTCTTGTTATTCTTAATACTCTATTTTATATTTATTTATAATTAATTTTTATTTAGCCCACAGACCGGCTTTATTCATATTTCTCAAGCCCCACAATTCAACAAACTTATTCAGGCCGGGCAAACAAACTTTTTTCGTAAATGAGCTCCAAAAATCTTAGCACAACCCTATCCATTGACCAGGCCAGCCTAACCGGTCGAGCCCAAATTAACGACTCTATAAATTATGATATATTGTAGAGTAAATTTTAGGAATATCAAACATAATAATCATATTAATGCTCTATAGCTATAATTTTGATAATTGCGCTCTATAGCTATAGTTTGGTTTGCTATGGGGTCCCTGATTTGTACAATTCGCAAATTAAGTTGTATATTTTTTCGTATCAATTTGTATATACAAACGAACAAGCTTGTTTAATTCAATTTGTGGGCAGATCGAACAATGAAATTGTATTATATTTGTTAAATCGTTTATACGTTCTGGTGTAATTATATGAATTGATTAGTTCTATATCGATTCCTTTTTATTATGAACAATTGGATTATTCGTATATGGAACATTTTAGTTTTCTGTAGTTTTGTATGCATATATATTACAGGTTTGTTTGCATCTCTGAAAATTGTGTTTGTTTATTTACGTGAATTTGTATATATATATATGTTTTCTTTGTTATACTTTGTCATTTTTATTATTAACAATTGGATGATTCACATATGAAACATTTTAGTTTTTTCTAAATTTGTATATATATACATTACATGTTCGTTTGTAATTCTGAAGACGTTTTAGTTTTTCCAAATTACACCAGTCTTCGTATCATAGTGAGGATATTAAGCCAATGTTCGTTTACTTTAGAAAAATTGCATAACACCATGAGGTGTCGACAGAAAAACCATCTCGATTATGTTGTTTCGACAAATTGTTGTATATTGTCCGGACTCACCTAATAAATTGTATAGATTTATTTATATAGATTAACTGGTATCCATTAATAGTGGACAGTAAAATTATACAGTCAATTTATTTTTAGAAATGTTACTAAGTATTTTCGCAGATTATTAATATTTAAATGAAAATAACTAAAAGAGTATTATAAGGTAACTTGAACTCTAAATTTCTTAGATATGAGGTTTGTTTAGGATTCTTACTTGGCTTAAATTAATCTAAAAGAGTATTATTTAAATACATACCACACATTTGTATTATTATACATTGTATTGTATTCATCTAATAAATTAGTATTTGTACGAGTATCTTTATAATTTTGCATTAGTTTATATTCACCCCTTAGTTGGCTAATTAATGCCAATTAATTGAGGTCTTCTTTTTTGGCTAATTGATCAAAATTAGAAAGACTACAAAATCATACAAATAAGTAAGCAATCAAACGGAAAAATCGCTAATCAGGAGGAGAAATTAGAAAAAATAGGATTCTTATAAATTATAATAATTGTATAAATTTCCATTAACATTAGGGTTGTGATCCTTCATCATACAAGCATGGCTGACTTATTTCCGGAATGTCTCATTCAAAAAATACTCTGTTTGATTGGTTATAATCAAACATCCAAGATAAGTATTCTCTCCAAAACATGGTCGCAAGCGTGGTTGACTCTTCCCTACTTGGAATTCATTGTAAGTTGTTGGGAAGGCTGGGAAGGTCATACAAAGAAAGTGGACACAATCATGGAGAGGTATGGGAAGGGTAAAATTCCTATAGAAAAGTTTGAATTAATAGAGTTTTTTGCTAATTCTTCCCAACTTTTTCCTCTGGTTGATAAGTGACTTTTCATTGCACTTCAGAATGGTGTAAAAGAACTTGTACTTCACTTTACATCATACCCGGTGCCTATTTTTGTTGGGTTTTAAAGGTATGAACAGGAAATGAAGGGTTGTGACTCTCCTGAAGAGTTGTAACTATGCTGAAGGGTTGTGACCTTTATGAAAGGTTGTGACCTTTATGAAAGGTTGTGTCCTTTCTAAAGGGTTCTGACCGTTTGAAAGGTTATGTCTTTTTCAAAGTGTTGTGACCTTTCTGAAATGTTGTCTTCTTTCCAAAGGGTTGTGACATTTACCCTTTGTTGGCTATAAATAGAGAGGCTTTCTCTCATTTTTCATCATTGAATTCTTCCCTTTTTTTGCATACATTTCTTACAAAACAAAATCGATCAATCGTGTCTGTGTATGTGATTCGTTGTTGTCATTTTGAGTTCATTGAAATTATCGAAGTTTGAGGTACCGCTACTTCTTTAATGGTTAATCCATTTTATCTTGGGAGGAATTAATCTGCAACCTCAGGTGCTTGAATGGATTAAATTTCTTAAGGACACACAGTGGGTTCTGTGGACTCGGATAGTTCTTTGTGCTTTTCTTTTCATCTTTTATTATTTCTGGTTTGCTAATCTGAATACAGAAGATAACAAGCTTAAGAAATTTAAATTGATGGTTTTTTCTGTGGTAAGGAAATTACTTTTATTTTCTATGTGCTTTTTGTTGAAAAGAAAAAGAAGAAAAAGAGAATTATTTTATCATATGATAAAAGAGATTTGGGATGAATTAGTACTACTTTAATATGTTCGAGTATATTTTTTGTAGTAAGTTTTCCTTGGATGGGTAAGATTATTTTTATTTTCTTCCCAAGTGCATTCAAGCATTGCACCCCTTCAGTTTTCTTTTCAATGAGAAAAGCTATTTTGTGCATAAAGGCTAAGATGAGCACTTTAATTTTTTCCCTATATTCTTGGTTTTATATAACTATGAGAAGAAGTAAATGAACAAATGTTGTCT
>JAJOOR010035679.1:0-10518 GCA_036250505.1 Solanum acaule | reverse complement strand
CAAAATCTATACAAAAAGTACTATAAATTGTAATTTTTTGCCTATGAATATGATGAAAAAACACATTGTAAAATATTAGTTAAAATTCTTATAGTTTGACTCTAAAAAGGAAATCATAACAATTGAAAGTGCATAGTAATAAATAGGTAATTAAATTTCAAGAAGTTTAAAATAAAAGGTTGAAAAAAAGAATTAGATAGACAACATATATTGAAAATTGAAAACATATAAATAATAAATGGGCCCAAATGAGGTCAAACTTTTTGGCTAATAAAGTAGTAGGTAATTAATGGTGTTAAATTGTTCAATAATATAAATTTTAAAGGTACAACCATAAAAGAAGAATGTACAACACTATCAAGCACATATCATCCAACACTTGTCATGTGCTAAGTAATAGTTATTCCCACTTATTATATATAGTAATAAGGTAATTAATGTTATATACCTGGGTGGTTTATGAATTTGGTAAACTTTTAAGAAAATTCATTATATGTAGATAAAATTTATTTATATAATATAATTGTTTAGCGAATAAATGTTTGATTAATAATGTGGAAATTTTATGTGAAGTTGACCTTGCAAGAAAGTTATTTGAGGTTGTGATTTGTGAAATTGGTATTCTACTTTCCGTCAAATTCGGCTATTAATGAATAATTGGACAAAAATATACGTAAAAATCAAACACACTTCAAATAAATCTTAAGAGGTTGTTTGTTAAGTTATTATTAGATCATACAATTCAATAATAAGTAAATTAACTAGTACAATTATTTAGTTCATTACGTTTAAATAGAGATATTTATTCATAATATGAAAACTTATAATCTTAATCTTATTTTCAATTAATATTAATACAAAATATAAAGACGAACTCAATGCTATTTGTAATAACCCGTAAAGTTATTTTTGGAAATTATCATATAAATTATCATTTTTACCCCTTTGGATAATTGCATGAGTGAATTATTTTGATAAATCGGTGGAGTTGGTTTGAAAAGTTTTGAGCTATTTGTTAATTACAATTATTTAGTGGATGGATGATTTTTAAATAATTAATTTTAATTGGGGGTTAATGGGCCAAGCCCATGTGTAAAACTGAATTACATTAGAAAGGTTTATTACTATTTTGCATAACACAAGTAGTAACTGCTACGGTGGGACAACAACACGAAGACACCACTTTGCTGCAGCCCTGCAGGTAATTCATCACCACACCAAAATCTTGTACTATGATTATGGATAGTCATGGTATTATTGCTATTATTATGTATTTGGCGTGAATAGAATTGGATTTGAGACTTGGTGTCGTGTCGGCTTATTAAATTGAGGGCAAGTTCTTGTTGCTATCGATAATTGTTTATGGGGATTAGTGGCAAGTGTTGTAGGATTGAATTGATGAGAATATATCATACTAATATATATTATTAATACGTTAGCAGATATGGAATTGGAATACAGTATATGTTTTGCAACATGCGGTCAGAATGTATTTTGGATAGTTGAAGCTATGGTTAATAATGACCTACTGATTTTAGGGTAGTTATAGGCCAATAATTAATATTTAATTGTTGGGGAATAAATTATAGGAATATAACTTGTATCAATATGTATCGTTCTGGATTGGTTTTTCCGTGAACAAAATCGCGATGTTCATAAATTTGGATTTTCAAGCTTTGAGATATTGAGACATGTAATTAAATACTAGGTGCATGATATCATATGAATATCATTATATTTATGATTTTTGGAGAAATTGGAACTTAACCCTAGGCTTGAAATTCAGAAAACATGAGAGTTGACATGTTAATTGGCACCAAGATTAAGAATTTGATTATAAATTAAGTGAGTTTTTGGGTCTAGGCTAGACCTATAGTAATCTGAGTGTGGTTAGTTTCAAAATCTTATTGTAATTAGTAATGTGAATAGATTGCTTTGAGTTGAAAGTTCAACGAAAGGGAAGACTCAAGTCTCGGAGTGATTGTTCGACTATTTGAGGCAAGTGGATTTCTAAACCCTTGTTAAGTGTATGGAATTCGTGTATTTCCTTGTGATATGTGTTCAGGGGTAATGAAACTTGGTGATGGGTTGACTTGTATATATTGATTATTTTCTAATGATGAAAAAAGGGTAATAAAAGGCAATGTGTTTAATTGTTGATGTGTGATGTTTGAGACTGAGTTAAAGGCTTGTTGAATCATTGTTGATGTTGTATCACGATTGTATTGTTGTGAATTGTGTATTGTTATGAAAATGGTCATCTCCTCATTATTTGTGTGAACATGTCATTTGCATTGGTTCTAAGACATGGTTGTGATAAGTGTTATGTGATAAGAGGATGTACGATTTCGAGGGACGTATCGAGCGCTGCGATGGATACTATATTTCGAGGGACGTATCGCGCGCCACGATGGATACTATATATCGAAGGACGTATCGCGCGCCGCGATGGATGCATGGACATATATATCCCCTATGGGTCCCGGACTGAGAGACAGCGGGTGTGCATCATTAGGTCAGATATGCATTATTATACTTGACATTGCATTTCATTGCATTGCACTTCCTTATTATTGGTGAACTTGATCTTGTGTGTTGTTGATCTTGTGAGTGCCTTTCTGTGGAACTTGTGACTGGTGAATATTGAGCCTGTTGTTGAAGATATGCAGTTGTTAGAGTGTTGTTGTTGAGGATATGAAACTGTTAGAGTGTTGTTGTTGAGGATATGAAATTGTTAGAGTGTTGTTGTTGAGCTATGTTTTGTAAACTGTGAACTGTTAGATTGGGCTGGTTTTATACAGGTTATAGTTGTGGAGGTTTAGTTGGGGTGGTAAGGAGTACCTGTATTCTATTTCCTTAGCTTGTGTTTAGGAGTTTACTTGCTGAGTACCGTGTGGTTTGCTACTCACCCCTTGGTTCTACAAATTTTTGTAGGTTACGAGCCTGGATTTTTGTGGTACTTGTCATTTTCTTCTTTTCCAAGGCTTCTTGGAGATTTGTGAGGTAGTTGTTTGTCGTCTCAGCGGACCTTCTTACTCCTATTTATGATCTTGTTTTATTCTAGAAACAATGTCATTTGAGACTTGTGTTTTTCTTTTGAATCAATTGTAATACTTTAGAGGCTTGTACACGTGACAACCAGATTTTGGGGATATTTTTAAGTTGATTATAAAATTCCGCATTTTATTGTAATGGTTGAGTTTTAGGTTGACTTGTCTTGGTGGGATAAGACGAGTGCCATCACGTCCTTTTTTGGATCGCGACACTATTTGAGTATATGTTTGTATAATGCAATTGATAAGATGTGGTATAAAACTATGACCAAAATAGTGTCGAACTTCTAATTTTGGTGAGCAACTTATCCCATATGTTCCTTTGAGATGCATTATTGAGTTTTTCTCGATCTAATTAATTAATTAATATATTGATGAGAATTTCTACAAATTTTATAGAATTTTTAAGAAGCAATTAATTCAAATTTTACATATTTTATGAATCTTACTTGGCTTTTAGGTTGTGTTTTTCAATTTTTTTAATTTGTCGTTGACTTAAATATTTTTAAAAATGTTTCCCTATTAAATAAACTTACTTTTCAAATTCTCTTCAAATTTCAACCTAGCTCCTATCCCACTCTGATACAGTACTCGATCCTGACCTGAAATCCGACTCCAAATGCCGATCCAAACCCCTTACCTTGACCTGAAACCCGACTTTGACCCCAATCCCAACCCCGAATCCTAACCATGACCCCAATTCAAAACTCAACTCTCGACTCAAGAACTCACCCTCGACCCAACGTGGGACCCGACTATTGACCCCAAATTGGAGTCACATGTGGTCATGGCTCGATGAGTATCCAATTTTGGATCAAAATCAAGGTCAAGGTTAGAACGAGTTGGCGTGGTGTCCTGAACATGGCTTGGGTTAGTGTTTGGTTCTAGGTTAGGGTTAGGCAAGAGTCGAGGGTAGGATTAAGAGTTGAGATTAAGAATTGTGTCTCGGGGTCAGGATATGTATTTAAAGGATGGGGATCGTGTCTGATGTCATATCATTTAGGACAATCGAGGCAAATAAGTGAAGAAAACAAAAGTTTCGACAGAAACTCAATTTATACGCAAACATACATGTGTATAGACTATAGAACCAATACTATATGATAAAAAAACTGAAAAATTATTAATTAAACTAAGAAAATAAAGAAAACGAAAACTTGTTTCGAGACAGAGGTGAAAAGATTGAGATCTAGAGTAGTAGTAGAACTGACGAGAAGGAGCTATAGAAGAAAATGGGATGCTCGTTCTCAGGGTTGAATGGGCTATACGACGCCGTTAATGGCGGAGGTGATGTTTGGATCAATGAGAATCGGTTCAAGATCATTCGGCAGCTCGGTGAAGGTGGTTTTGCCTATGTCTTCCTTGTCAAAGAAGTCCTTTCTGACCCTGGAATTTCCAAGAAATTCAAAGACCCTTCTCACATCTCAGGTACTCAATCCATTGACTGTTCTATTTTTCTAATTTCTTATGATCTCATAATTGGATGAGATTTGTGAGTATTACACATTTTGTTTAGTTGTAGTAGCTATGGGTAAGTTCAATATCAAATATTGGAGCACAGGGACCTTTTTTAAAAATTGAATCTTTGATGCATAAGCTGATTTTGGCAAATATTGCTTATGTTCAATCACTACGAGGCGTATTAAACTTCAGAATGCATTTATTCCCTGAGAAATTGGTTGTTTAACTTCTAAAGCTCACTGCAGGTGCCTGAAATCTGTGTTGTGCGGACTCTCCAAAACAGCTACTGCACCCATGTTGTATCCTCCAAAAATGTGCTCCTTTTGGAGGATCCAACACATACTCATGGACTTTTTTGGAGAGTCCGAGCAACTTAGCTTGAAATACACCATATTTAACAATCAGAAAATAAAATAACACAAGAAAAAGAGAACCTTTGCAGCTATATTTCCTTAATTTTTGTATTTCCTTGTTGTTGGGTGGATGATTTGTAATTGCTCAAATGAGTTATAAAAGGAAAGTTCAGCAATACTTTTTGATCAGTCAGTAAGGCATACTTTGTTTCCTTATGAGCCTGATCCAATCCGATCATTAAATCGTTCTTTATGATAAATAGTGCAAGGTATAGGCTTTGTCCTGTTGTATGTAGTCTTCATGTTCTCTTATTCTAAATAAATTATTCAAAGTTTGTCATTTTCCCATTGATTTGGTGATTGCATGATGTTCAAAATCACTGTCTGAATGTGCAGATGACGGAACTTATGCCATGAAAAAAGTTCTTATTCAGAATAGTGAACAGCTGGAGATGGTGAGGGAGGAGATTCGTGTTTCATCTCTATTTAGTCATCCCAACCTGCTTCCTCTTCTTGATCATGCTATCATTTCAGTCAAGGTAATTGCTGCAAGCGCATTAGGTTTGTGTTGATTAGCAAATGGAATGAAAGAGCTGCACTTCTCTCTAATCACTCTGATTATATGTTAGCTATAGGGCTTCAAACAATTAGGTTGTGGAAGTATTAAGTTGAGATTGCACTGTCATGCATAGCAGGTGACACATAGCACAGTTGTTTATCCTTGGTACTGAATCCTATCACAAGAAATTGATGCTCCTATACACTTTGCTTTTAGATGAAGGTGGAGCATGGTGTTATTAGAAACCATTGCTTCGTTGCTTTAAGCAACGAAGTAATACAAAATGAGGGGTTATCGCTTCATGGGCGAAGCCATGCGCTTCAAAGAAGTGTGCACTTAATTATAATATGCAAAATGATCCTAATGAGAGGCGATTTCATTGAATATCAACTTTGAATTGGATTAACATCAATATTATTGTAAAATGGATGTTAAGATTAGTTCTTTAAATTGTGATTCGATTATTATAATACTAAATTTATAATTGTTTGGTAACTTTTTGGAGGTGGCCAACATTCCTTAATGTTGAAGAATACAATAGTACTAATTCTCAAAAAAAAAAAAAAAATTTATAATTGTTTGGTGTATTTTTAATTTTCCGTGATATGTGCTTCACTTAAAGGAAGTGTGTGCTTCATTTCTAGCTCCATGGACTTTGTTGCTTCTCTGCGCTTTTTTGCTTTTAAGAACACTGGGAACACTAAGCATGAAGTAGCTTGAACATCCACACTAGTTGCCAAAAGAAGTGTTCTCCTCTAATTCGTTTCTTTTGTCAAAAGGGTAGGAGGGAGGCTATGACTTGAGGAATCCTACATGTTTAGAAGTATTTAAACATTATTCTCCAACCACTTTCTGGTCATTTACTTATTTTTGACAAGCTTTCATTAGTCATTTACAGAAATACATGCTATTATTTTTTTTTTGAAACTGGTAACAGAAATGCACGCTATTATTGTGTTAAATGTGTTAGTCATGCTGCTCTGTGTCTTTTTTTTTTGCTTTCTCAATACTATATCTTACGCCTTTGGATTCTATCTACATAATTTATTTGGACAGGTCGCACAAGATCAGTCTTTGAAGCATGAAGCTTATCTATTATTTCCAGTTCATTTGGATGGTACATTACTGGATAATGCCAAGACGATGAATGCTAAGGAGTTCTTTTCTACTTCAGATGTGCTTCAAATATTTCGCCAGGTGAACAAGAATTAGTGTATTCAGAAAATTTGTGCATTTTTACGGTTTTCTGGGGATTAAAGGGAAAGGACAAATACAACTGTGACGCCAATAAATATTTGCTTTGTTAGAACTTGAAAGAAAAGTCTTCTTGCAGCTTTGTGCAGGGCTCAAACATATGCATAGCTTGGATCCCCCTTATGCACATAATGATGTCAAACCTGGTAATGTCCTTTTAACCCATAGAAAAGGACAGCCACCACTCGCAATATTAATGGATTTTGGAAGTGCACGTCCTGCAAGAAGGCAAATTCGCTCTCGTTCAGAGGCCCTTCAATTGCAGGTATATCTGGGTTCTGATTCTTTTATTATGTAGACGTATGTTATGTTGTTTGTATGCCTGTAGGCTTCTTGTGTTTGCTTCTTCTGAAACTGGCGAAAGTGATTTTCTGTTTGCTTTGATATGCAAATTGCAATTAAGTTGTAACGGGTGTTATCTTTCATAATTGGCTTCCATTTCTGATATTGTATACGTAACCCATTTTGTTGCATTTTCTCTGCTTTCAATTTCTGGTGTTGGTTATGTAGGAATGGGCAGCTGAGCATGTGTCAGCACCTTTCCGAGCACCTGAATTATGGGATTGCCCAAGCCAATGTGACATTGATGAAAGGACTGATATCTGGTCACTAGGTTGCACTTTATATGCAATAATGTAAGACTTCTGTATACTTTTGTGCAGATAGTTGTAGTGTTTTCTGTGCAACAGAAAATAAAATTTATTTTCTTGTTTACAACATAACTGTTAGTTGCATCAAGACTGTCCAATAATTTTAGGTTTGATGTGAATAAGATTGGTGGGCCTACTCATCTCCACCATGGAATTTCCTGCACTTGACATTCATCCTGTGAATTTAGTATTTAGGTGCTTGTACTGATGCAATGTATGGCCTTGTGGTATGATTCTCTGTGTAATAGATGATTTGTCTCCCTGTGCCTAAGCCTTGGTGGGTAGAATTACCCGGTACCTGTGCTATGTGGTACTCAGTGGAATAGTTAATGCTTTCGTGCACTGGGCTGCCCTTTTTGAATGTACGAACTGTTTGCGTAATTATGAAATTGGTTTTGATGTGGTCACTTACAATAAAAAGTAGTTAAATTTGCACTTCATGGCTCTATCTTCAGGTATGGGGTATCTCCTTTTGAGTATGCACTTGGAGAATCTGGTGGGAGTTTGCAGCTGGCTATTGTAAATGCACAAATAAAGCGGCCAACTGGGCCTAAGCCTCCATATCCAGAGGGCCTACATCAGTTTGTGAAATGGATGCTTCAGCCTCAAGCAACAGTTCGACCTCGGATAGATGATATCGTAATCCATGTCGACAAACTGATCTCGAAGTTTTCACATTAGAAGGATGGAGGAGACACATTGGGTTAGTCTACATATGTGTCATCCATATAAACATCTTTGCATGTTACGTATATACCATATGTTACTGTTCATTCTTCACCTTTTTCCAGTCGAAATGTGATTGAAGAAGCAGTAGTTCTCTGTTGTTTAGTGATAGAAGAAGGAATATATATGTGATGAGAGGGTTTTTTTGGGAGTTCTCTGTAGTTACATAGTCTGATTGCTGTTGATATTTTATTTATCCGGCCTTTTGAAGTAGACTTTTCCTATGTTGTAATAACTTATTTTCGTAGAAAAAACACAAAAAATTCCTTCAGGCTGTTGAATTTCAAACTTTTCGCTGTAATGTTTTGATGCTATCAATCTAAGTGAAGGTCATTGATCTTGATACACAAGTAAAAAAAACCTCTGCGCTCAACGGAGAAGAAAAGGAAGGGTGTGTAAATTTGAGAGACCCTCGTACTTGTCCCCGTTTAAAATATTTGCTTTGATCGAGTTGAGACTTTTGACCCTCCGCGCTCCGAACAAAATTTCAAGGCTTGAACATGAGACTTTTGATTTATGATTTAGGAATGAGTCAATGAAAAGATCCTATCTCCATTTCTGCATTAATTAAACGTGAGAATGTAATAATCAGTTCTTTCTCCATCTTTGCCAATAAAATTCCATTTCTTTTTGAAAGTGAAATCTATTAAGATCTAATTAGGCACACCGCTTGAATTTTTAATACAACACTTAATGGATTATAGATAAGTTAACGAAAGTATAAAGGAAAAGAATATAATTACTGTGTTTAATTAATTGGTTTAATATTCCCACCTAATTAATCTATACCAAAAAAGTTCACAAAAAAAGCGTAATGGGAAATAAATGATTCTCCCAAAAGAGATCAGTCCAGTTAAAATATTAGTATATTTTTTAAATAAACGTGTAAAAAGAAAAATTCTTGACGCACCAAGTTTATTATTGTGCCTAGTTGGATGATATGATTCCTTTATCTTTTATATAACAAATTCACAATATTCAATTGTCTATAAAAACAGATCATCAATGAGCCAAATTTCATCATAAATAAAACAAACACAAGAAGAAGAAAAAATGCAACCAGGTGCAAAGTGGGAAGAAGTGAAGTATATAAAAACTAATTCAGCTGAATTATGGAAATGGAATTCCCCAATTCCATACTTATATTGTGCCGTTGGGTTCATTTGCGCTGCCGTTGCTTTCGCCATCTTCTATCGATTTCAAAATCGAGAAAATTCAATTTCAGATCATTCAGAGTCCGTAATACTGCCAGAAAAGAAAATATATGATGATCAAATAATATGTGCATTAGATCCAGAGCCTAAAATAGTACTAGTCTTTGTTGGTAATGATAAATTACCTTTGTATATTGCAAAACCTACATATACTTTTTCTTCAAATAATTCCCAACAAGTTTAATTAATTAAGTATCTCTTCCTCTCTTTTTTCTCCTTATTGTAACACATTTTCTGTTAGCTATATATTATGTCATTACACGTACGTGTTTATTCAATTTGATTCCTTTTCATAGTCAAACACGTCTGTAGATTTTTTTTATTTTTTTTTCATATGGACAAATGATCATCTTATTTAAAAGCTTAAGTGGTTGTTGAAAAAAAGTACAGTTTTAATTGATGATTCCTTTTATGGTAATAAAGATTGCCATACAAATTGCATGTGACAATATTAAAGGAGGGAAAGTTAAAAAGAAAAAGGCAGAGACTTTGTAAGATCTCTAAATCACATAAAACTGTTCATATAACTACTTTATAAGTTACATGGGAGGAACTATAATTATATAATGCCCCATCAGATGGTGAGTGGACCTAAGGCTGGCAAGGGGACGGGGACGGGGACTGGGCGACGGGACGAAGAGGGACGGGACGGGACAGGGGACCAATTGGCCGGGATTTTGGGGGGACCGGGATTGGGGGGATAAAAATTCGTCCCATCCCGTCCCACTATATATACGGGATGGGACGGGGTTTGGCGGGACGGGATGGGACGGGACATGAGATTTTTTTTTTTTTATATGTTTATTTATTTGTATTGAAATTATATGTTATTGAATAGCATTTTTAGTTTATTTAGTTTTCAATAACATTTTTAGCTAATAAAAAATGCTTAAGTTTTCAAATTTCAAGTTTCAATTTTCAAATTTGTATTTTAAATATTTTAAAAGAATTTAACTTGAAATTTCAAATGTCAAATTTCAATTTTTAAATTAAGTATTTTAAAGTTAGTATTTTAAAATTAAAATTAAAATGCAAGACAATAGTTAAATAAAAAAGACTTGAATAAAACCTTCAAATTTATTCAATAAAATCTAATTGCAACTTAGAACTTACAAGTTACAATTTACAAATATTAGTGGAGTAAATAATCTACGCAGCCACCTTCTAGGAAGGGTTCTGTTTCAATTAGTTCTCGGATGTAATCTAATATTTGTATTCTCCTTTAAAATTCAATTCTAATTGTCGCAT
>JAJOOR010035677.1:0-12204 GCA_036250505.1 Solanum acaule | reverse complement strand
AAAAACCCCCCCCCCCCCCCCCAAATTCATTAAGGCTGATAATTTTCGCTTAACTGGTCAGTATCATATATACTGTTTTGGTATCATTAAGGTTTCTTGTTCAGAAATTTTACTCATTGACGATACTATAAGAGTATATGTATATTGTTGTGGTATCATTAGGGTTTTCTGTTCAGAAATTACTCATTAGTTAATCATATATTATTAGAAGTAGGAAGCCTCATAGTTAAAAGTTAGATTACCAAAATACCCTTGCATTTATATTTATGTTTTTTTGTCCTTTTTTTTATAAAATAAGAAGAAACTATTAAACTAAAATAACAAAAGAAGAAGAGAGAAGAGATTTGTATATTCTTTGATATAAGAAGTTGAGAGGAAGAATATTTAGTCTTCTTTTACTTTGCTTCTCTTTTCTATATATTACATGATATACTTGGATAGCTATTTATAGCCAAGGAAAATGAACATACTTGAGGAAAGGAACAGTGCATGGCTTTCTTGGCCACCAAGAAGTAGTCTATGTGGCAAGTGGAGATAGGCCTAAAATGAGTGGGCCATAGGAGTACATCCACATCTATCAATTATTTATAACACTCCCCCTTGGATGCCCATATTTTGATAGATAATATATATCGTTAAAATTACAAAGTTACTAGTAAACTGCTTAAAAGAACATGCTCACAGAGCAGCTTGTAAGTTGCTTATAGGAGCTTGCTTGCGGAACTGCTTGTAAGCTACTTGTAGGTAGAGGAGTTGCTTGTAAGTTGCCTTCTTGATTTCAAGCTTATCCAGAAAACTGTGTAATGAGCGTCCACAATATGATGTATTTACTATTCATTGGAGTTTATTAATAGATAATGTGCCTCGTTAAAACCTTACTAAGAAAAACCTGTGGGGGAAAAGTCCTAGTGAAGGAAAAAGAGTACACATATCTAGTAATACGCATTGAAAGCTGCCTCATCAAAAACCTTATCAGGAAAACCCAATGGGAAAAAACCTTGGTTAAGGGAAAAAGAGTGCAACGCGTATTTACTCCCCCTGATTAAAACATCACTTAATTCTTGTAAAGGATATCTCTCAACCTTATACTTAGCCTTCCAAATGTTGATATTGATTGTATCTTTGTGACCAAATTACATTCATGAAGATGTTGCATCCTTGAGCTTATCTTGATATATCGTTTTCTTGTCTGTTGAATATGTTGAGTTCATCCAAATACATTTTTGATAATCACTTAGTTTATGACCTCGTCGGCGTAGACAAATTGTTTGTTTGACTTGTTAATAGCAACAACCAAGCACTAACAGACACTTCCACTTGTATGACAATAAAATTGACTGCCTTGTGGAATGATTTGATATGCTAGTATTCCTAGATGAAACAAATAACTTTCTTGAGATCAAACTTCATAATTTCTTGCAATTTCATAATTAATAAACCTTGACATGATTGATCAGAATAAATAATTTGTATCGATATTTCATTCACTCTAATATTTTCATCGATAAGAGTGATGTTATATTTTACATGCACACTAAAATTATTATACCATGAATAATATCAGGATACATAAGTGCACCAATTACACTATGACATGGTACTTTCTAACCATTTTAATGAGATCGAAATTGATCTTTATATTAAGCGACTCACAATCATTGGGGTACTATTCAATGGAAGCGCTTTAAAGTATTTCAAATCCTTTAGGAATTTTCATATATTATTTACTGTCTAGCTAAACATGATAATCATTCATCATGCGTGTTCAAGTTTTTCATATATTGTCAGACTAAAAGAAATCTCATTGCATCCACTTTAGGAGAATACATCTCCATAAAATAATGTCAGGACTTTAGTGAAAAATCTTTATTTTCCAATGCACAAGTCGTACTTATTTTACGATTTTACTTATCGCACAATTATTCATTTGTACCCCAGTGACATTATATTTTAATATATGAACAAAATAAGTCCAAAACATCACTTTATAAGTGAAATAAAATATACTTGAATTGTATTTTCTTTGGCCAATCATTTATCTGTCAACTTTCGACAGATTTAATATCAAGATCCTCATCACCATTTATAATTTTGAGTGCTATATTATATTAAAGATATTGTCGACGGTTATTTGATATCGATTCTAATCTTACATAACTTTTCGAGCTCTCTTTATTTTTTCATCGTTTTCAGGTACCTGAACCTTTGCCAAGGTTTTTATAAAGTGTTATGTCATAATGCTCTTTCTAAAGCACTTGTCTCATTATTATGACCATCTTGATCAATTGCTCCTTTTCTTATTCAAGAAGTTTTATCTTTCGAATCGATTAATTTATCACGTTTTAGGTGTGTCATAAATTATGTCCTACAAGGACTTTTCATTGGAGCATTTATAACTGGATTATAATATAGGGTCAGCAAATGCATCTTACAATTGACTTAAATTATCTCTTCAATGAGGATCATACCAATGATAATTCATTATGTATAACTTATTTTCCAGTTGCTTTATCTCCCCCTAATGTTAGAGAATCTAACATTCACCCAACCTTATTTGGGGACTCATCTTTGTGCATTCTGTAATGATAGAGCAATGGAATAATATATCGCACATTTGAATTTCTAGATGATAATTATTTGGTTCCTGACCCTGAACCAATTGTGATAGGGGAACCTTGTTGGCTTGATACGTACAAGTGTTGCTAACGCATCTTATACCAAATTTCTTTTGAGAATTTTGTTCTCATAACCAATGGTTTAGCTATAATTGGAGGCATATAATTTCTGCTTAAACCACTTGAATGTATACCAACATTATCAATATAGTTTTATAATTTGAAATGTGCTCTTGATTTATCAATTCGAGCAAACAACTTTTGAAAAAAAATCAAACAGTGAGTTGATAATAAAGCACAAGTGACCATAACATAGATGCATCTATATAATAGTAAATGATCCACATGGCGGGTGAACGGGCCCATATTCACCTTTTTATACATTTCAAAATTTCAGGAGATACAATCTCAACCTTAGCTGGTACAATGATAATTTTCTCATGAGAACAAACAACACAAGAGAATTCTTGAAGAATTTATTATTTCTTTAATATGTATAAAACCACATGAATTCATTGTTATTTCCGTATCATATTTAATCGGGATGGTCATCAACCGGCCATGCCAACTATATTTATTTCAATAAACCTCTACTTTATTTTGCATGTGATTCCATCATCATGCTCATACTTAATTACCACAAACAATATGCAAATATGGGTAATTTTTCACGTAAATACTTATAACCCACTTTGATTGTAGTAATATGAAGATCTTAAATCTTTCCATATTTCATAGTCTCAATATAACCTTTTTTTTTACTATTTCTTTGAAACTTAAAAAGTTTCTTTCGAGACTTACTACAATTTCAATATCATGAGCAATTTTATTTCTTTGGGTAATAGCACAGTAGCTCACCTAAGCTCACAATTAACATTGGATACTACCACATATTTCATAACACTTTTTGTGTGGTAAACATCTCTTTCAAGGAGAAACTTATATCATTATTGTCATGGTCAAAATCATTACAAGCAAAACTTGTTTCTTGATTTACTTTTGTCATTAGTATCTTCTCCCCTTTGTTTAATATTTGGCAAAATATTTTTGATGCATAGAGATACATAACCAACGATAATTTTTGTGGCAAGAAATTATTTTCTTCTTTTGTCCTTTCGGTAGTTCATACTAAAACATACCATAATATTTTTGATATACTAAAAGTACTTGACCAATGATCATTTATACCAAAATAAATTTCTTTATTTCTCTCCAGCCTCCCATAGGGGTGAGTTGTGGTATTTATTAAATCATACATGAGTATGTCCTTATTTATAATTTTCTTCATCTCTTGACACATTCATTTTCAAGAATGGTCCACTTTTCATTATACTTACCACAAGTCACATTCTGTTCAAGGAATTGACTATAATCATATGTACATGCTTCATAATCATTATTTTTTCATTAGAAGTTCATTGTCATGTTTTGAAATTTATCATATTAATATGACATACCTCGACATCACTTTTGAAAAGGCAAGTGTACCACCATTTTTTCTTCCTTCTATTTGATGGAGGATTTATAAACTTATCAAATTATCAGGTCTCACAACAAACATGTGTCTAAGGACCTTTCATAACATTTTGATAACAATAATTAGCTTCACCTTTTAAAAGGTCATTTTGAGAACTCATAATGTTCTTTCTTTTATAATTATCACAATGATGACTATTATAATTTTGTCCCTTCACGTTCATATTCATATGTTCAATCATAAAATTATCTTGTCATCTTTCAGACTTTTAATGTATTGCTATCACACTCACTTCAAAGAATGAAGCATGTTCAATGGGACGGACTTTTGTCAAGAGTATATCAATTTGCTCAATCATCATTATATCATCAATATATTGCATTGAGACTTTAATCCAATGTTTTATCCATATAAAGGTGTGTTAGGCCAAAATATGATGGGATTTGAACCCAAAATCTTATATTTTTATCATCATAATGCATCAGAACTCAAATCCGATGTCTTACCCTTTTGGTGCGATGAAACTTAAATCCACCGTCTTATCCTTAATCAATGACATTATATATAGTCCAAAATAAAAATTCACCCTTAAGTCTTTACAAAATTAGCACTTTTATTAATAATCATAAGCATAAATAAATTTATTGTTTTATATACAATGTTCATCCAAGTAACTAAAACTATAAGATAGATAAATCTTAAGAAATATATTAGTTATAACTTATCAACAATTAAACCTAATACTTAGAAAATGAAGGTCTTAGCTATCGATAATTAAACATACGCATTAATGATAAACAATTAATGTGATATTAATTGTATGAGTAGAAAATTGTGCATACAGTATGTATATACTAATTTCATGTATTGAATTAGTTATTTTTTTCTTCTCTTTGTTAGCATTAAAGAAAGGCTGCAATACCTATAGTCCCACATAAAATTATTGACCAAAGCATTTGATCTCTTAAGAGATCTCCTTATAAATTATTCATATTTAAGGTTATCATATATAAGTTTGGGGATTAGAAAGGAACACCACCAAAAGATATACTAAACTTGTCAAAGGAAGTTAACTTATGCAATAATATATTAATAAGTCTACACAAATAGAATATCAAATCCCCAATATTGATTTGCCTATTTAGTTGATTCCTCATCGTCACAAAAGAAGTCAATATCTTAACTCATTGATACCATCAGTAAGGCAACCTGCAACAACATCTTTTAGTTCTCAAATAGGAGAGTGATTAAAACAAATGCCATAAATATAATTTTGATACAGGGAAAAATTATCAAAGTAAAGTATTTATCTTGCAATCGATTAACTCCAAGAATTTCACCTGATCTATAAGATCATACTCAAAATGGTAGAACTTCGTGCTGATAACGTGTTATAAAATAAGAAGAAACTATTAAACTAAAATAACAAAAGAAGAAGAGAGAAGAGATTTGTATATTCTTTGATATAAGAAGTTGAGAGGAAGAATATTTAGTCTTCTTTTACTTTGCTTCTCTTTTCTATATATTACTCTATCCGTTTAAAAAAGAATGACCTTCTTTTCTTTTTAGTCTGTTTAAAAAAGAATGACCTCTTTCCTTTTTTGATAACATTTTAATTTCAGCTTTCTACGTGGTATGTTTAAAGCCACAAGATTGAAGAGCAATTTAGTACATTTGACATAACTTTAATTTAAGACCACAAGATTCAAAAGTCTTCTTTATTTTTTAAAACTCCGTGCCAAGTCAAATCAGATGACTCTTTCTGAAACGAAGGGAGTACATGATATACTTGGATATAGCTATTTATAGCCAAGGAAAATGAACATACTTGAGGAAAGGAAATTGCTACAGTGCATGACTTTCTTTGCCACCAAGAAGTAGTCTATGTGGCAAGTGGAGATAGGCCTTAAATGAGTGGGCCATAGGAGTACATCCACCTCCATCAATTATTTATAACACATTTCCCTTATTTTGACTTTTAAAACATTTGCTGAAATTCATTTCTCAATTAAAAGGCATTTAAGAAATAAAGTCTTTCAGTTTTTAAACCCTTTCATTTTTCAAGAGTTGTTTGTCTTCTGTAACTCCTGCCATTTTATTTTTTCCTGTACTAAATGAAGAAATGGTCTCCTTCAATTCAGTGAGATATAAATATGACTGATGGCAAAAGGTTCATCTCTGCAAGAATGTGAGTTACATAGTAAAACCTCAAGTGCACCTGCCTTGGATTGGGATGGCTAAAAGCAATCATTTGGTTTTATCTCCACCATATTTTTCTTTTGGTGTGGGTTTTCATTTTAAAATGAGAGAATTATTCACTCCAAATGTCTGCAATTGCAACCTAATTTTGAGAGTATATAGGGCTTCAAATTTTCCCTTGCCGCCATATTTCATAAATCGTTAATTTCTTTGAAGAGGGGAACAGACAAACAGAGAGAATCTATTTTGATACATATTGTCTTTTGGACTTTCCAGTGTTCAAGCTAAGAAAAGAAAGAGTTCAGCACACCCTTTTTCAGCAAAAAGTTTAGCCATAGATTAGTACAGGGAAAAATAGTTTAGTCATTTTTATCTTTTACAATTTGCACCAAATTTCATTTTCATACATAATACATTACATCCTAGCAAAAAGTTTTCTACTTTTTTTTATTTCAATATATTTAATGTTTAGTCTATTTAGTTCACCAATGTTATGACGCTAGAGGATGTATTAGGGTGTTGGTTATAACTTCAAAAAGATAAACCCTGCATCTATGAGTTCATTATTATAAACAGTTATAATTAGCTTTTTTGGTATTAAGTTATAATTTATTTCAAATTTGATAGCATCATAATCACAAGACAATATATATATATATATATATATATATATATATATATAGTTCATTATATTTGTTTGGTAAGAATCTCTTATTTTTTTACGACAATTTTTTTATAACTGAGAAATTCACCTGTGACCCGCCCTTTGGATCAATCACAGTCTTCTAAACTCGGTGGATAATGGACCCTCCCCTCTAACTTTTTACGACATTTTTATGTGGCACAATATCAATTTTTGAACTTTAAAATTTATTAATTGTATGAAAAATGTGATGAGATGATTATTGTTTGAGATAAACGTGCAACACACGTTCCCAGAGACTAGTAATACTATAAGAGTGTACATACATTATGATATCATTAAGGTTTCTTGTTCAAAAATTACCCATTAGTTAATAATACTATACGAGTATATATTATATACTTTTATAGTATCATTCACTAATGAGTAATTTCTGAATAAGAAACCTTAATAATACCAATACGGTATATATCTAGTGATTTAGTATCAATTAAGTGAAATGATCGGCCTTAATGATATCAATACAATATATGCTACTGATTTAGTATCAGTTAAGTGAAATTAGTTAGGGGGTATATAGTGTAATTATTTAGTGGAATATGAATATAAGGGGATATATGTTTGTAATTATTTTGCTTTTATGGGTAAATTTTGTTTGCAGCTCCACCATAACTGCAAGATTCCTGCCTTGTTCTGCTTGTGGCCGGCTTCTGGCAAATCAGAATCTAAAGAATAAAACTTGTTCTGTCTTTTTGTATTTTATGCTACCTTACTCACATTAAAAAATATGAATAGAGAAGAAGTCTTTTGTACTTGAATAAAATGACCTCATTCTTATGTAGCAAGGGTAATATTTTTTAGAACAATTAGAAGCAATGAATTCTAGTCTTGCAAACACCACAATGAAAGGCAAGGATCAAATGAAAAACTCTCATTCTTGCATACCTTCAGCATCATCCCAAATTTTGCAGAAGTGTTACATTAGAGGAAATCTGAAAGGGAAACACAGTGATTTACCATGCAGTTTTAGTTCTGGATCTCATGTCCTATCGACAGTGAAAATATTTGAAATGGCACGAGCACAATTACTTGACCATATGTCAAAGAAAGAGGATGATTCCTCCATTGCTTCTCAACTCCCTAATTCACATAGTGATCTGTCTCTTGAAGTTTTAGATGATTTGCAGCTTGCTCTTCTACTTCAAGCTTCTGCTGAAATGTTTTCCAAGAGACACTATGAACGTGCAACGGAGTTACTAAGCTTGTGTAACCTGTCTGCTTCTCCTACAGGTACTCCGGTTCAAAGAGTAGTGTACTACTATGGTGAAGCTCTTCGAGAGAGAATCAATAAGGAGACAAAATCGATAACAGGATTACAACTAAATAGACTTGTAGATTTTGAAGTGAAACCAACTGGCGTTGAAGAGCTTTTCTTGTGTTCAAAGCCTCATGTAATTGCATGTTATAACGCACTTCCTTTTTACCAAGTCGCCCAATTTGCTTGTATTGAAGCCATTTTGGATAATGTTAAGTCAGAAAGACGACTTCATTTGATTGATTTTGGAATTAGAAGTGGATCTCACTGGACAATCCTTATGCAAGCTCTTGCGAATCGAGGTGATTGTCCACTTGAGCTTCTCAAGATAACCGCTACTGGAACATCAAAACAAGTGGTTGATGAAACAGGGAAAAGATTGTCATCTTTTGCTGCTGAAAACATGAGGTTTCCCTTTTTCTTCAAAGCAGTGGTGTCAGAAATGAAGGACCTCAGTAATGATCTCTTTGAGTTAGATACTAATGAAGTTGTGGTAGTTTACTCAGAGTATATACTTGGAGGCATGTTAGCATGGCCTAATCACCTTGAAGTTGTTCTAAGATTCATTAAAAACCTCAATCCTTGTGTGATAGTGGTCATCGAAACTGAGGCAAATACTAACGAGCCAATTTTTATGGATCGATTTAATGAATCAGTGTTTCTGTATGCTGCACTCTTTGATTGTTTGGAGACTTTCATGGACCGAGACAATCATCATAGGATGGAATTTGAAAGACTTGTTCTTAGAAAAGTCATTCACAATATGATCACTTGTGAAGGAGAAGGAAGGATCTTCCGCAACATAAGGCTGGAAGAATGGAGGGCTTTGTTTGAAAAGTTTGGTATTAAGGAAACAGAATTGAGCGAATCATCCTTGTACCAGGCAAATCTAATGGTCGATCGGTCTGCTCATGGTTTTTGCACTCTGGATATGGATGGAAATTGCCTTACTATTAAATGGAAAGGAACTCCAATAGTATTTGCTTCAGCCTGGAAATTTGTCCATGATTGATAGATGTTCTTTCGGGGGATGGAGGTGGCATGAAGCCTAATAGTACAGAACACAAATAAGCATATGAAATAAATCATCTAGTAGTAATGAGGACTCTCTGATGGACTAAGATTGAAGAAACCTCAAAAATCCCATTGCTAATTTGTCTGTGTTAAGTTGGAAAGATCGTGTTCGGTAGGCCTGCAATAGTTGTTTCTTGTTCACAAGTATTTTATTCGCTTGTTACAATTTGTTCATTAATTTTACATATATCTATGACCTTCTTCTTTTTTTTTTTTTTTTTTTCAATTCACTTCACTGTATCTAAAGAATGAAGGAAAGAAAAAGGAAATTACCTTGTTTTGGAACATAGTTTCATGTTTCAAAGTGGGCTTGTGGCTTTGGAACTGATAGTTAAAATAAATACTGTTCGAAAACAATGTAAATAAGATACATGACTCTTCAATGCTATTGTAAGGTAGACAAGAGAATATGAATTCATTGTGAATAGGGACCGACTTGTTTATGTTACCAGGGTAGAAAGATTTCACTTTCTTGTTTTATGATAAACCAGACTTGTTTGGACTGAAGGCCTTGCTTCTACCACCAGACGTCTGTCGGAAAAAGAGGTACCAAACGATCCGAATTGCCCTTATTTTTGCTGAATCGTCTGTTGGTTAGAAACTTTTGCTGATGATTAAACAACAGTGAAATGGAAAAAAGAGGGGGACTTTCATTTTCTACATGAAACTTTTCTTTGGCCATTCCTAGATGGAACTTCGGCCTTCAAATATAATGAACTTTAGTCTTAAGTGAGGAAAGAGATACAGAAAATCTTTCATATTCGCGAGACAAGTAAGAAGAAATGAAGGGTCATCTTGGCAGAAATGTTAGTGTTGGCATTTGAAACTTTATGTAAGAATAGCTCGGATTAGGCTGTTACATTAGTAAGATTTATGGAATAACTTGGACTCCAGAAAGAAATCATGGATCAAATTCAAAGTGAAAAGGGAAGTTCTTTCTTGCTTCTAGCATGCATGCCAAAGCATGATAATGGAAATGGCAAAGTGTTGTTGTAGTATGTTGGTCGCGTGGTCTATATACCTAGTATGAAAAGATACAAGAGGAATGAAAGGTAAACTTGTTTTTTTTTAGATTGATGAAATGCTTGAGAACTCCTTTATGAATTTTAAAGGTCTTGTTATCAAATGGAAAGGAACTCCATTTAGGTTTTGTTTTTTCCTGAAGTTTCACCAAGCCGGAAAGGTTCCATTCCTTTTATGAGGACTTATCTTGAGAAAAGAAAATTCATGATTTCCTATTAAAAATTGCTGCTTCTCTTTTTCTTCTTCTGTCAGCAAATATTGTTCAACTTGTATGACTGTTTTGTGGATCAAGGTATTATCATAATTAAACTTAAAATTGTTATAATAATATTCTGCTGGTCAACAAATTTCATGTCAAGAATTGTTTGAACAACTTCACCTTGGAAAGAGAAACTTTTGACCATTTTAATTAGGAGACAAGGATGTGTTATGCAAGCGACAAGGCTTATACTATATGTGGCTCTTGAAGACAAAAATAAATGAAAAAACACATGAAGATTAAGATGGTAAACTTTCTTAAAATTGTTTTTGCATTCATATAGTTAGTTTTATTATCAACTTAGAAAGTAAAATGAATAACTTTTATTCATATCAAATTTCCATTTGTTAACTATTCTTTAGGAAAAGAAAGATAAGGAAATAGAAAAACAAGTTTTTGCTTCTGTCTAAATAACACTATGCAAGGCTATAGATGAAGAACACTTCCATGAAACTTTTATAATTAAAAAAGATAACTTAGGAAAAGAAATAGATTAAATATTAGAAGTAGCTTCTTAGGGAACATGGATTTAAATTTTAATCATAAACCTCAGAAATATCCAGCAATGAATCACATAACTCTAATCATCACATTGAGTTATATATTCTTGGTACAAAAAGAAAGCTAATTTTTTCTTGGTTAAGACTTTGTTGGTATCTCCTTACAGATAGAGATGTATAGCAAATCAGAAGTTTTGGTTAGCTGATGCAATGTGGTTTCGGACTGTATCTATTTGAAGTAGACTCTTTTATTCGGCTACTAGCCGGCTGCTGCCAAATAAGGCATGAAATGAGTGAGCTTGTCCTTGTTTTTGCTGTCCTATCTTCTATTTTTTTCCTTTTTTTTTGTTTGGTACCTTATATATGATTAGATGGAAAAGGAATATGAAAATAGCACAAATTTTTTGTCCTCATGGTCTGAATAAAATGAGCTTCATTCTCTAATGAGGATAGATTTAGAAAACCATTTATACTGAAGATTTGTCAAAAGGAAGAATGGGGGCGTCTTTAAGAGTTTTTTAGCCATGGATTCAAGTCTTGTAAATAAAGGAAAGGATCAACTGCAAAGGCCTCGTTGTGCTGAAGAAAAGAAGGAAAGCTCTTGTCTTCCTTCAGCATCATGCACAATTCTGCAGAAGCATTATTGTGGTGGAGAAATGAGAGAGAAGCCCCATGATATTCCATCCAGCAACACTTCTGGATCTCATGTACCATCAACAGTAAGCATATTTGAAATGGCGCGAGCACAATTACATCAGCAGACCTCCAAGAAAGAGGATAGTTCCTCCTTTACTTCCAACACGTATTATGGTCTGTATCCTCAAGCTTTAAAAGATTTTGAGCTTGCTCTTCTACTTCAAGACTCTGCTGAAATGTTCTCCAAGAGACACTATGATCGTGCAACGGATTTATTAAGATTGTGTAACTTGTCTGCTTCTCCTTCAGGTACTCCTGTTCAAAGAGTTGTGTATTACTTCTGTGAAGCTCTTCGAGAGAGAATCGATAAGGAGAAGGGAACATTATCACTTAATAGACCTGAAGGTTGGGAAGAGAAACCATTTGATTTGGACAAGGTTCTGCAGAATCCAAAGCCTTTTGC
>JAJOOR010035676.1:0-11668 GCA_036250505.1 Solanum acaule | reverse complement strand
TATATAATTATATATGATTAAATTCTATCTAAATTAGTATACATAGTTATTTACGTAGCCTAATCTTAATGTCTAGCTCAATTGGTTAAAATAGGAGTTCTTGGACTATGAGTTGATTTCCATTGGTAGCTCTAACATTGCAAACTAGTTCCCCAACTGTACTCTCTACATACCTGCTCCTCTTTTCGAAAATCCTCAAGTTCCTCTCTATCAAATGGCATTAATTGCTTTAGTGAAAACCATTCTAAAAAGTTTGACAATGTGTGATCTCCCTTTTACATTATGAGTTGCCCAATCTAAATGTAGTTCCCAGGTTTTAGAAGTAACCATTGGTCTTCTAATCCATTGCATGAGTCTTGCTGATATGTTGAGATTATAACTACATGAGAAGAATAAATGACCTCCACTTTCACCGGTGATTCTATAAAGGCCGTACTTTGGCTCCACGTTTATTCTCCATTTGATCAATATGTCAGTTGTTTGCATCCTCCCATCAAAGTGTAACCACGTGATAACTTAGCTTATGGCTTTGTGATTCTTATCGTGACCAACGACACTATCCTACGGTATGAGTGTCTACGATCGTCGATAATATAGTAACCCAACCTGTGTCCCAAGGGAGCAGTTTTGAGAATTGATACAAAAATAGAATTTACATTCTAACTAGTCGTAGCTAAAGATATTAACGAACAAAAACATAGTAAATAAAAGGAGGTGACACGAAAGTGTCAAATATCAAATGGGGGTTTTGTAACAAGTGATAAAACAGCAAAATAAACATGAAAATCAAGTATGGGGAAAGGTTCTTGGGATGTGACCGCAATACAAGTTGAGATAAATTGTTTGGTACATGCTTTCAATAGGAAATTTGCAAGACAACAGTGAGTAGGCTAAGCTTTAAACGGAAATAAGTTCCCTCTCAGGCAACTTACCCCATTTCAAATGTGTTCCTCTCGGACACCCATTTGCCGCATGAATACCAGCATACGCCTTACCCCACTCACTCCCTCAAGCTGAGTTTTAGGATATGGGACTAGGGCTCACCCTCCCGGGCTGAACCTCATGTCGACTCATACCTTCTGCCCTCAATCTAGTGGTTTTGGTTTCGCGACCTCCCTCTCGGGCAAGCCAAAAACACATGGGTGGCTTTGTATTTGCAACTACAAACACTTTAGATTAAACCACAATCACTAGGTGAAATCACCATTGAAATACATCTAACCTATCAGCAAGCAAGACCCAACAAGAATATCAACCCATATTTGCTAAATCACACCCTAAGAATGGGGGTTTTTAGCCACACATCAAGAAATAAGAAATTATACCTAACATGGTAATGAAATCAACTGGGTATAAGAAATTAAACCTTAAATTTAGCAAAGGAAAATGAATAGAGAAGACCCCCTTCCAACTTGGGGAAGAACTCCTTCTTCAAGTCTCCACAAAACCCTTTCCAAACTTGAGAGAAAAATATCAGCTAAAGTCTGTTCTAAAGTGAAAATAATAATAATAATTGTTCCACTCCCTAAAATATCTTTTAAGACTACAATTCTAACTAGTATTTATAGTTTTCATAGATTGTTTTGCGGAGGATTGTTCGGCGAGGATCGCCGATGAACTCGGCGATCCGCCTTTTGGCCATCTCATCGCCTTCAGTGTCTTAGCTTTAGCATCATCGCATTCTGGATCATTGAGCGGTACAATACTGCTTCGCGGAATTGATCGGCGACTCGCCGACTACTCCTTTCCTCGCCTTTTGATCCACTTCCTTCAAAGCATCACGTGCTGGAACGAAGGGCGGTTCATGTCGTTTCGGCGACTCGCCAAGTTAAATTCGGCGATCCGCAGGATTCCATTTCTTGTTTTTTTCAACCCTATTTGCTCCGTTTTGCGCCTAAGTGTCCATGCTTCCACTAAAACTTCAAATACCTGAAACTTCAGCATTTTAATCAGGTATTGAGATAAAACAAGCATTCAAGGACACTATTTCCATTAAAATAAAGCCCTAAATGAGTCCAATTTGTGGACTCATCAATACCCCTAACTTAAACTTTTGCTTGTCCTCAAGCAAACTCAAGTTCAGCCGTTCAAAAAGGGTGCCTCAAACAGTGCTACACAAGACTAAATCATGAATGCACACAACAAGACTCAATTTACTTATGCACGGATCAATTATGTACTCAAAGATTCAAATTGTGAAACACCATCACCGAAGATTCTCATGCTCGCAATACTTGCTACTTGTGCAAGTTCAAGCTCATCAAAAATATCTAAAAACCCTCGCACAAAGAATGAATCCATATTCACACACATATATGAGTCAATTTAAGATCAGGAATCAGATACAACGCTCACACTCAAAAAGAGGAACACAATGCATGTTTTCACCCATAGGTTTGCTCTTATTTTCCAGTTGACTTTCGATCCAGCTTACTCAAGATCAAAAAGGTCTTTCTAAGGCTTGTAACGGGGTTGAGTGCAAAGGTATGGTCATTTAGGCTTAGTCACTTTTTCCTCGTGAGATGTGGTATTCTCAAAGCATTCCCTTCTTTTCCTTTGTCTCTTCTTTTTCTAGTGCTTTTAAGTCATCCTTTTATTTACTCCCCATGAGTTGCTTGGAAACCCAATATCCTTTGTACTTTATTCCACAAATTTATTTTTCTATCTTTTTTTTTTAGGGGACTCCATTGTTCTGCAACATGGGTAAAAGGGGACTTCTTATAGCACTTCTTGACTTCTCCTTTTCCTTTTCACCACACCCCCAACTTAGGCTTTTTGTCCTAAGTTGGCTATTTACTAAACCACAATAGGTAGCGGATCAAGTAAGGTCTAGGGTTTATCAAGGTTCTTCCAAAGAAAGGTAAGGCTCAAAGGTGTTCAAAAGAGTTTCACACACTCACAGGTAGATCACAAAAAGAGGTATATGTCAAATTGGCTCACACTCTTTAAAATTGCCTAAGATCATCTCAAGAGTACACCTTTCTAAATCAATCAGACTAACTGGGCAAGTTCTAGGTTTATTCATGCATGGTTCAAAGTAAGCTAATCACACAAGGCATCGATACTTCAGTCAAGCAAGACTACACACGTTTGCTAGTGTGCAACGGTCATCACAAGAGAATCAATTTGATAAATGGCTAGTCACAACGAGGTGCAAAGAGTGCACATATTTTTTATGTAACTTCATTTTGTCTTGTCGTAGCCGTGCATTCTTGTTTGTTCAATTGAGAGCACTATTCAAGTCATCGGAATTGATCGAAACCGAGACTTAAATTTTTGCAAAAGAACAGCCACTTTCAACACAAGAGGTGGCAAATTTTTTTCAAAAGGAACAAAATTATTTTGCAATTAAAACAACAGGAGCCATAAGCTCAAACATCAACAAAAAGAAACACTATTTAAAACACAGTTTAGAGCAAACCAAATGTCCCAATTTCATGCGCAAAACAGCAAAGTATTCACACAAACAAAAGGGTTCGGCGAGCCACTGGGTGTGTTATGCGAACCAAACTGACTATCGAGATTCACATTTCGATCAGTACATAAAAATAGAAGAAAAGAACGAGATGGGACTATTAGGCAAACTGTTGAACAATTCGGCGACTTTTGCTCATTTCGCCGATCAGCTCATTTTGTCCATTATCAACCCCGCCTTTCAATTTTCACCCAGCAACCCCAGTTAATGTAACCATGCATATATAACCCAATTTCAGTGAAACACATAGAAACTTTTATTCCCACCATGTAACAATTAAACTCAAAGTATAGCTAACTGGGAACTCCTCCAAATAATGCACTAGGTGCCACATTATGATAGAAAATACATGTAATTCCAGTAACTCAGAGACTCATCAGAGGTTTAACACTTTCATCATTATGCAAATAAGTACAATTATAATAATTTTAAACGTGAGGTTCAAACTACCAACTTTAGATGTTGAACAAATGCTAACGAAGTGCCAGGTAGCAATGCAATCCAAATCCGCGCACAAATCAATGAACTACAATATTCAAAAAGTGCAATATATATAAAACTAGGGTGTAGGTGTGAGTTTGGTAGGATGAAGAAATGAGAGAAAGTGAGTGAAATAGGACTTTTAAACCTATGGCCTGCAAAAACTGTCCAGTTCTTGCCTGTTCGGCGATATAAATCAAGTTCGCCTAATTATTCGGTGACACACCAAATGTTTAATTGGTTCGCCCAATATCACAGGATCTGCAGCTCCTGTGAAGATTCCAACGACAGTCTACAACGCAATCGCTGACATGGTCGGCGATGCGCCATAACCTTTTTCGAGACCGCCGAATTGCATAGGGTTTTGGCTGACAATGCTTTGTGTTAGCCAGCAGATAAAACCGTGTTCGCAAATCTTTTCAGTGATCCGCCAACTGGACTTGTTGCCTGCCTCCATATCCTCTTTCAATCATCTCCTTCATTTCAACATATACAAACAGCACACCATTATTTTCTTAAGGTAAAACAAAGCAAGAAAGGGTTTTGAGTTGCCTCCCAAACAGCGCCTTAGTTAACGTCGTGGCACGACGCAAGTCAGCAGTTATTCTTCATCCTCAGATTCGCCCATGTTGTAATTAGGTGAATCCTCGACGAATGGTGGGTAGTGGCCTGATATCAAATGGCCGATTTGAGCATCCAGCAACTGGATGGTCATGGAGTGAGAGGTTGATGCTTCATTTAGCATTGTGATATTTTCCTTCATCTCATTCAACATCTCCTCTTGTTCCTTCATTTTCTTTTGAATGAGTGAAAGAGCTTCATCTCCTTGCACACCTCCCTGCTTTTTCCCATGACTACACTCACGGAGGGAGTGGTACTTTTCTTTACCCATGGTTTGTACTTCCAATTCTGTGACTCGGTTGGACAGATCATCCAACTAGGTAATTAGTGCCTCCCACTCCTGCTTCTTTTTGGCTTTTTCACTGGTTGCTACCATGCCATCAAGGAGTTTTTTAATGACTTCATAATCCTGGTATAGCATGCCCCCCTTGCAAATCTGATCGGCAATGCTTCTATTCTCGGGTCCAAGACCCCTATAGAAGTACTCCAGTAGTGCCTTATCTGTCATCTTATAAGATGGGCATGGTTGCAGCACTACTTGAAACTTCAACCACATGTCCTAAATTGTTTCATCCCCTACCTCTTTAAATGTTAAGAGGTTCTCTCTGAGGTTCAGTAGTTTCAGCAGGGGATGATTCGTGTTGTATCCATAATGATCATCCATCGTTTGTTCCCTGTTGTGATGTTCAAACAAGCAAAGCAAAACTACAACTAAGATTAGTAAAGCTAAAACTACGAAAAACAGAAATTATTGCCAATGATCCTTAGGATTACATACAATTAAAACTCAAAGAAAAACAAAACTAAGAGTAAAGTTAATAATCTACGATTAGTAAGACGGAAATTCTAGTGAACTAAAAATTCTCAAATAACACCACTCCCCGGCAGCGGCGCCATTTTGATGCTTAGCGTGACCAATGACACTATCCTATGGTATGAGTGTCTACGATTGTCGATAATATAGTAACCCAACCAAGGGTTGGGGTCGTGTCCAAAGGGAACAGTTTTGAGAATTGATACAAAAATAGAATTTACATTCTAACTAGTCGTAGCTAAAGATATTAACGAACAAAAACATAGTAATAAAAGGAGGTGACACGAAAGTGTCAAATATCAAATGGGGGTTCTGTAACAAGTGATAAAACAGTAAAATAAACACTAAAATCAAGTCGGCAACTCGCCGACTGCTCATTTCCTTGCCTTTTGATCCACTTCCTTCAAGGCTTCGCATACTGGAACGAAGGGCGGTTCATGTCATTTCGGCGACTCGCCAAGTTAAACTTGGTGATCTGCAAGATTCCATTTCTTGTTCTTTTCAGTCCTATTTGCTCCATTTTGCGCCTAAGTGTCCGTGCTTCCACTAAAACTTCAAATACCTGAAACTTCAGCATTTTAATCAGGTATTTAGATAAAAAAACAAGCATTCAAGGACACTATTTCCATTAAAATAAAGCCCTAAATGAGTCCAATATGTGGACTCATTACTTTGCATCATTCTAGAACATTATGGATTTCCACCTTACTGTTTCAATTATCTTATGTAGTTGAAAATATATTAGATCAATCATGCTTATGCCTCGTCTTTTGGCTACTGGGCCATCTTTGAGTATCTATCTGTCCTAGCATTGTCAATTTGTTGCCTCACATTTCTAAATTCTCTGTTATTCAACCTTTTGAGTAGTGACTTGAGTTCTCTCAGCTTAAGTCATACATTCTTCATACTCCATTGGTCTCGTTGTTGCCTCTACACTTAATTGACTATAGGGAAAAGTTATTCATGATCAACTTAAACATTGATCAATCTAAACATAGTCTTGTATATTTGGGGTGCTGCGAGTACTATAAGAACCATGGGGTGGTGGTGATGAGAGATCATTGGAAATTCAGTCTTCCTTAGCAATGAGTGAGCTCGTTAGTAATTTTTTATCGATTTTATTACCAAATTGTTAATTGAGTTATGCTTATATGAAACAAACAAGACTGATTATTGTTACCATTTCTCAAAAGGGTGTTTATTTCTTTATCTTTTATTATTATTATAAACATCTGTGGTTAATTGCTATTACTGATTGAGCTAGCGACTCACTCTCTGCTATATTTTATTACAGAGATCACAAGTGACGTCGATGATGCTTTCTTTAGCTAGAGTGCACGAGTTGACAAATTTTTGGTTAGCGGAAATTGCTTTGCGCGGGCAAGAAGTTATTTATTTGATATCGTTCTTATCTATTTAACTCTTATAGTCGCTTCATTAGTCAATTCACTATTGTCATGTGTATTCGTTTGTCATTATCGACTTGTGATTAGTATTAGACTTCTTTTCGTATTTTGAGATGAATTTAGTATTATTATATTTTGAATAGAATGTTGATGATTATTATGACCTGTTTTTGGCGATATTGGTCAGATATGTTATTGATTTCTAACACAGGAATATATTTAGACAAGCCCAAAAAAGGGAAAACTCTGCCCAATTTTATATAAATATTGTCAAGGCTTGCTTTGAATCCTACTCCTTAGTATCGGTTACGGTCCTAAATTGGATAGTCACAAAAGTAATTTAACTAGTGAATGCATATCACCATGGACACAAGAAGATCATTCGCAACTAGTAATCTTATTGAAATTATTAAAGTTTCTTGTAATTTAATTAGATATTATGATAATGTAATTCCGCTTAAACATATGTTAGAATGATTGAACTGAATGTTGTGTTTAAATTTAGTTGGTAAGGCTACTGATACTAATTTATAATGATATACTTGTGTTGTTACAACATGTTAATATTTTTTATTGGCAATATATATTTTTTTGGTTTGATTATAAAGTCTACATGTTAATTAGTAGAAAATATCTTAAACTTTAATATTTTCCACATATGTAGTAAAAGAAATATACTAACGAATTGCAAAGAGTCTTCATTGCAAAATTTTTTTATGTTTTAATAATAATAATTGTAACTTTTGTTGTAGAGGTTTTGACTATTGGTATTTTTGAAGAGTTTTTAACTGATTTAATCATCAATTTGTTGGGATTAAATTAATTACCGTAAATTAACTATTGTGGTTTATTGCTCACTACAAATTTGTAATATCTTTTTTTAGTGCATGATGAAAATTTGTGTTCTCTATCGTATTTTATTGTAATACAACTTAGAAGTGAGCATCTGACTTTTGTTAGCTATAATCGCTCCAATAAATTTTACATTTGTATGACAAGTATTTAAAAATTTGTTGAGACTCTTGATAGTTTTGGAAGCTTTGTTTGCAATTTTTTTTTATTCAGACTATCTTAATGGTGTTTAGACCATCTTTTTTATTATGTGATGTAGTATATATTGTTTGTCTGGAGTATGGTCTAATAAATAATTTCTCTAATTTTTTTGTTTAGTTAAAAATATGTTTATAATTAATGATTATATAATTATAACCAAGAATTTTTTTTGTAGCCAATAATTGCACCATTCAACTATGAAATTTAGGTCATAGCCATTCAAACATATATAATTTTTTTGACAAACTTTCATTGTGACTAAATTGTAGGTAAATAGAGACAACAATACAAGTGTCACTAATTGTTTTAACTAATATTGATGAAAACTAATGTCACAATTGAATACAAAAAATTGTAGCTAAAGTATACCATGATTAACTACAAATTATACTTTGTCTCTACTCTATCAATATATATTTTTTACGACAAAGTTTATCATATAAAAATTTAACAAATTTTAGGACAAAAAATGATTCGTCACTAATGTGTCAATATATTTTGTGTGACAAAAGTTTTTTGTATCCAAAAATTAGCTAATTTTAGGACAAAAATGATTCGTCACTAATGCATCAATATATTTTTGCAACAAAAGTTTTTCGTGTTCAAAATTTAATTGATTTTAGGACAAAAATGATTTGTCACTAATGTATAAATATATTTTTTTGTTGACAAAATTTTTTCGTATCCAAAATTTAATTAATTTTAGGATAAAAATGATTCATCACTAATGCGTCAATATATTTTTGCGAAAAAAGTTTTTCGTATTCAAAATTTAACATATTTTAGGACAAAAATGGCTTGTCACTAATGCATCAATATACGTTTTTGTGACAAAAAAAATTTGTATCCAAAATTTAACAAATTTTAGGACAAAAGATAATTCCTCACTAATGAATTAATATATTTTCGAGACAAAAGTTTTTCGTATTCAAAATTTAACTAATTTTAAGACAAAAATGATTTGTCACTAATGTATCAATATATTTTTTTGTGACAAAAGTTTTTTGTATCTAAAATTTAATTATATTTTGGATAAAAAATGGTTCGTCGCTAATTGGAAACATCATTCGTGACACTGACAACTCTAAATTCATGGCTAATAGTATTCAATATTTGGCACCAATCCTTTGTTTTGTTGGGAAACTTAAAAAGACAAAACTTTGCAACGATTTTTTACATTTCGTCACTAAAAATATGTGTTTCATGTATTTAAGCACGAAATATATTTTTTGTCACTAAAGTGAATAATTAGTGACCTAATAATTCCGTAGCTATATATCACTTTGTTGTAATTTGTATGGGTTGTGTCCCTTTTCATTTGAACTATTGTAATAGATGGCTATATTGAGACAAGTCTAGACTTTCGCTTGCTTTTATAAAAGACTTCGATTGTAAAGAAAAGTTTTAAAATTTCCGCATCATTTCTATTTACTTTATGTTATGATATGCTAAGTGGCTCGTGTTAGGCCTTTCGGAGTCTAGTACGCCATGTTACATATAGGGTGTATCCCCAAGTCGTGACAGACTTGGTATCAGAGAACAAGGTTTAGAATGATTCTAGGATGATGTCTCATAAGCCATGTCTAGTAGAGTCTTGTTCATAGTGTGAAGCACGCCACATTTATGAATGAGAGACTATAAGATGATTAGAAAACTACACTTCTTTCATTACTCTTAAGTCGTGTCGTAGAGTTTAACTCTATAAATTCCCTCTCCTAACCCTTCTCTTGTGTCTTCAGGAAATTAATACGCGATGGGCTAACGCAAGAAGAATGGAGGGTGAAATGTGAATGAAGGTGCTCCTCCTCAAAATTATATGTTTAAGAGGGAAAATAATTAAATTGTTAGAGAAAATAAAGACAGTAATGTTAAATTTTATGGAGTTTTTCTTTGGAGCTAACAAAAAATATAATGATGGTGAACTTTATTATTTATGTAGGATTGAGTTAAGTTTAACACTTTATTTTTGATAAATCTATTGGATTTAATATAAGGATCAAAATGAATACATTTTACCATACATTAAGTAAGGATCATTTCAATCATCAAGTGAAATATACTAAGAATGAAATAAAGAGTTACTAATACATTAAGGACCCATTTTGATAATTTTCTCATGAAGATGTGTGTCAACTGTGTATTTTATCATAAGACACACGACTGATCATGATGTTTTAGAATAAAATTAATTTCACTTTAATATAAATCACAAAGGTCATAGGACTCCCATATTCTCTATACGCATAAGCCAACAAGAGTTGGACTGACACATCATATATAAATTGTACCAAAAGTAAAGTGAATTATACAAATAGGGTTAATTTGGTAATTTGACTCGTTACTTTTTTTTTTTATTATTATATTATTATTATAGCTCACAAAGTTGTACCATCTGCTATGTCGCAGGTACCTTTAGGTAGAGCTTTGATGATTCCCCTTCAGCTATGAGTTTCATTCTTACAGATACACCTAGTTATATACTTTACATGTAACGTACGTGTCTTTGGCTTCTAACCAAAAGCTTCATCTACTCAAAGTTCTCTTCATCTTCCATTAATAGAAAGTGTTACTACAATTTAAGATATTTCTTCTCCCTTTGTTCATCTCTATTAAATTTTCTTTGTGATCAAAGGGGTAAATAGAAATGACAGTTCTTATCTTCAATTTATACCTCTGACTTTATTTCTGACAAAACGGAAAAATAAAAATGAGAGTTTCTATTCATGCAACAGACAAATTTAGTTTTAAATGGGTAAAATTTGATTTTCCCATTCAAATTTTCTTTGTGACCAAATGGGTAAATCAAAATGGAAGTTTCTATCTTCACTTTTTTTTTTCAAATTTTGTTTGTTAGCAAAGGGAAAAATCGAAATGGTATTTCTATGCGTGCAATAGACAAATTCAGTTTCTTTGTTGCTTTCACTTAATGTTGAATTTGTAATTATAATATATATTTGGTGGATGGATTTTTAATGTTGTAAGCGGGAATGTAGTCTATTGAAAATTTTAATTCTAATTCTCTGTCTATGAACCAATTTTTGGTGGAAATTTTGAGCTTGCATGTTTCCAATGGGGATTAAGATCCCTTAAATTGTGGGGACTAATAAAATTCAAAGTTACAAAGATGAATTCTAGAACTTGATTAATTTAGTTTGATCACCGTAATACTACTTTTTGAAATAGAGCTTGTATAGTTAGTTTTCTAAAAATAATCTCCGGTTCTTATTCTCATTATTTAAGATACTTAAGGTATAATTATGTTGATGAATGCAAAATACCAAATAAGCATTCTATTTGGTATACCTTTTCGAAAAGTCATGTTATATGAGTGATTTGTACAATTCTTCTTGCTGCTATTATTGATAAAGTTATTTTGTTAATGATATATCTTGGGGCTTAACATTGCTTTTTCATCCTAATAATGTAATCTTTTTTCTACCGATCTTTTAATTTGTGTACTTGCGTATCTTCTTTCAATTTTGATCCTACAAACTGGTGACTTTTCTTTGTAATTCTGATGATCCGTAGAAAGATGATACAAAGATAATGATTTATTATGTTGTGCTCTTACTAATAAAACTAACTTGATGCAGGGTATCAAAGAAACTTGAAATGATGGTGATTTATCATTAAGAACTAGGTGGATTGTTATGTTGTTTCTAATCATTTTAACCATTTTTCGTTGTTCCATTATTCCCGTTATGTAATAATGATGTGGTTTTATTTCATCTTCCATTGATTTTTGTGGAGTTTTATCTATTCTTCTTGAGGTACTCATTTTTGATGATATTTGTGGTATTTCACTGTTTATTCTTTTTG
>JAJOOR010035675.1:0-10777 GCA_036250505.1 Solanum acaule | reverse complement strand
CACCCGTACACTTCCCTCCATCACCAAAATCAACATACCAACCCCCACACTTTCCCCCAAAACTATCACGCCCCCTTAATTGGCCAGAGTCCCTCTATTGCTCCGTCACTACCACAAAAAACCACTTTCCAAATACCGATCCCCAACGAGCATGACGCCCATGGTTCGGAGCTCGATCACTATAAGGAAAGGGAGAGAGAGTGGAGGTCAAAGGAAGAGACCGCCAAGATAGATATGAAGGAGGAAATTAGAAAGGCCATGAAGTAGTTGAACTGCATTCATGAGGTCGCCGGGTTGAGTTACGATGACCTGTGCATTCTTCCGAATTTGGACCTCCCGAAAGGGTTTAAGGTGCCAAAATTCGACATCTTCGAAAGAACGGGGAACCCCTTAGCACACCTGAGGGCCTACTGTGACCAACTCATGGGAGTTGGAAGAGACGAAGCTTTGTTAATGCGGCTTTTTAGCCAAAGTCTGAGCGGAGAGGCTCTGGAATGGTTTACATCTTATGAAACGAAACAGTGGCCAAGCTGGAACGCTTTGGCTAAGGACTTCATCGAGCGATTCGCCTACAATGTGGAAATCGTTCCTAATCGTTACTCCTTGTAGAAGATGAAGCAGAAGTCGACTGAAAGTTACAGAGAATTCGCATATAGATGGCGAAAGGAGGCAGCTAGAGTTAGACCTCCTATGTCAGAAAATGAAATTGTCGAAGTGTTTGTGCGGGTGCAAGAGCCCGAATATTATGACAGAATCATGTTGCTCGTTGGAGCAAAATTTGCTGAGATAGTCAAGGTAGGTGAGACTATCGAAGATGGATTGAGAATCGGGAAGATTGCCCGTGTTGCTGCCTCGCCCGGATCTTCAGGCTTGTTGAAGAACAAAAGAGAGGATGTGTCCTCTATCTCTTATGAGGGGAATAAAACCCCATGGAAATCCTCGTCGTACCAAGGTCGTTCTCGACCGTCACAAAGATCATACCTAGCATGTTATGCGCAAGCTGATCATCAAGCTCCTCCCCTCAGTTATCAAAATGCCCCTTTCCCCAGTTACCAAAACACCCCTCTTCCCAGCTATCAAAATACTCCCCCTCCTAGCTACCAAACTCCCCTTCCAGTTTACCAAACCCCATCTCATCACTACCGAAATGCCGCCCCCAACTGTGCCAACATTTAGACAAATTACCAAATGCCTCCCCCAATGTACCAAACCCCAGCTCCACTTTACCAAAATACCCCTCGAACTACCAAGCTCCACAACCAAATTATCAAACCAACTCATATCCCAGATATCAAGTCCCCCGTCCGAATGCTCCAAATTATCGCTAAATGCCTCCCCCTCAACAAGGCAATTACGATCCCTCCAGTCCTAGATTTGAGAAGAAGCCTGCTAGAATTTTCACTCCGCTTATTGAAAGCTGAACAAAGTTATTTGAGCGATTAACTGCAGCAGGATATATTCATCCAGTGGGGCCCAAGCCGGTTAACACTAGCTCAAAGTTTTATAGACCTGATCAGAGGTGTGCGTATCACTCCAACAGTATTGGACATGATACCGAGGACTGTATCAACCTGAAGCATCAGATCCAAGACCTGATTGACCAGAACGTGGTCTCCCATCAGACAGTCGCGCCCAATGTCAATAGTAATCCTTTGCCAAATCATGGAGGCGTCACTATCAATATGATAGAGACAAATGATGATTGGTGCGTGACAAAAGCAATAGTTCCGATTGCTCATGATGAGCTGTAAAGGGCTGTAGCCTCATTGAGCATTAGAGAGAAGAAAGAGTTTGTGATTTTGACACTTGAGAAGGCTGTTGCCCTGGTGCCGCGAGAAACTCTTGCCCGACCAAAGTTTGTGATTGAAACGGCTGTTACCTAGGGTATGACCGGATCTGGCAGGTGTTACACGCCAAAAGAGCTGATCTAGGGTGTGCAGAAGAAGGACCAAACAAAAAGGTCGATTAGTGAAGCTGAGGCCGAAGAGTTCTGGAGGAAAATTCAGCCGAAAGATTATTCAATTGTGAAGCATTTGGAAAAGACACCAGCTCAGATTTCTGTATGGGCTTTGTTGATGAGTTCACAACTGCATAGGCAAGTGTTGATGAAGGCTCTGGATGATACTTATGTGCCCGTGGGTACCAACAACGACAATTTAGTAGCTATGATAAACCAAGTCATCTGAGGACACCGAATCAGTTTTTGTGAGCAAGAGCTACCCTTTGAAGGCAAGATGCACAATAAGGCTCTGCATGTCACCATCAAATGCCGAGATAAAATGATAAATCGTGTCTTGGTTGATGACGGATTCGGTCTTAATATTTTCCCAATTTCGACTCTGAGGCAGCTGAAATCCGACTTGGGAAAGCTTCACCAGAACCAACTCAAGGTGAGGGCCTTTAATGGAGTGCAAAGAGACACATTGGGTGCAGTAAACTTGGATATTCAGGTGGGTCTTGCGGATTTTAACGTGGAGTTCCAGGTGTTGGATATCAACACAAGTTATAATTTGCTTCTGGAAAGACCATTTATCCACATGGCTGGGGCTGTGCCGTCTACCCATCACCAACTAATAAAATTTGTTTAGAAGGACCAAGAAATGGTCGTTTATGGTGAAGGAAGTCATTCCAATGGGTATGCGCCAATCATTGATGATGTCTCTCGGGCTGTGATTTCTACACGGTGGAGCTGGTAAATGCCACCGGTGATGATTTGGCTCCACAGCCTCCTATGCCCTCCGTGTACAAGATGATTGCTATTGTCATGCTCCAGAATGGTTTCGAACCAGGTTTTGGATTGGGGAAGCATTTCCAAGGAATCGTCGAGCCTATCCAAATTCCCGCCAAAAGAGCAAAGTTTGGTTTGGGATATGTCCCAACAGATGACGAAGCAAAGATGAAGAACAAGAATGTTGATCAAGCATTGGCCAGGCCAATTCCTCATCTGTACCAGTCATTCCCAGTACGGGAGTATGCCATCGACAACAGTTTAGGGGAAGGAATCTTGGGCCTTTTTGAGGAGATTGATGCGGTCATCGAAGAAGAAGCTGGGACATCAGGCATCCGTGATGTAGAACCTGGGGAGCGATTGCAGAATTGGACCTCCACACCGCTCCTGATTTCCCGTGCATCTTGGTAGAAAATACATGTGTCTTTGTTTATTTATTTTAAAAAAATCGGTAGTAGTCCGGAAGAGGCCCGAGACCCACCCCTTATGCAGTTTTATTTGCTTGAAGTTTTTTAATTCCCTTGTGATGTTTAAAAAGGCAAATGGCCCTTGGCCATGGCCAAAGTTCGTTCTTGCTTTTCAATTTAAATGAAAGCCTCTTTTATCAAAAATTTGTTTACTTGTCTGTTTATATTTTACTTTCCTAACTTTGTTTGTTTATGATTTCAGTAATAATAATTTAAAACCTGCCAATGTCATGTCATGTCATGAATCGAGTGAACAAAATGAAGCAGGTGATGATGAGTGCGAGGAATACAGAGAAGAAAATGAGGTGCCCGAACATGTTGCTGAAGAGTTTCGACAATTCGAAAATCAACACAAGCCAAATTTGGAAGAAACCGAAACTGTGAATCTCGGAGATGGGGAATGTGTTAAAGAAGTAAGAATCAGTGTCCATCTGACGGAAGCTCAAAGAAGAGACTTGGTCCATTTGCTCAGAGAGTACATTGATGTGTTTGCCTGGTCTTACAGAGATATGCCAGGACTAAGTACAAATATGGTGTCCCATAAGTTGCCGATCAATCTAGATTTCAGTCCAGTAAAACAAAAGACTCGGAAATTCAAGCCTGAGTTGAGTTTGAAGATCAAAGAGGAGATTACAAAACAGATCGAGTCTCAAGTAGTGGAAGTGACACAATATCCGACTTGGTCAGCCAATGTTGTTCCGGTTGCCAAGAAAGACAGAAAAATCAGAATTTGTGTTGACTACAGAGATCTCAACAAAGCTAGCCCGAAAGATAATTTTCCATTGCCAAAGATTCACATCCTCATTGATAACTGTGCTAAGCATGAGAAGCGGTCATTTATGGATTGTTATGCGGGTTACCACCAGATCCTGATGGACGAAGAAGATGCAGAAAAGACAGTTTTCATCACACCTTGGGGGGTATATCATTATCGGGTGATGCTTTTTGGTCTCAAGAATGCCGGTGCTACTTATATGAGGGCTATGACAACCATTTTTCATGATATGATTCATAAGGAAATTGAGGTGTATGTAGATGATGTCATAATCAAGTCTCGCGAGAGTTCGGATCACTTGATTCACTTGAGGAAGTTCTTTGATCGCTTGCGTCAATACAATTTGAAGTTAAATCCTGCCAAATGTGCTTTTGGAGTGCCAGCTGGCAAGCTGTTGGGATTTATAGTTAGTAGAAGGGGCATTGAACTAGATCCTTCCAAGATCAAGACGATCCAGGAATTACCTCCCCCGAAGACCAAGAAAGAAGTGATGATTTTTCTAGGAAGGTTGAACTACATCAGCTGGTTCATAGCTCAATCCACCGTGGTGTGTGAGCCCATCTTTAAGCTGCTGAAAAAAGATGTCTCGACCAAGTGGACCGGAGAATGTCAAACTGCGTTTGATGCCATCAAGAACTATTTGTCCAATCCACCGGTGTTGGTCCCTCTATGAGAGGGGAGTCCGTTATTGCTATATTTATCGATCTCAGATAATGCATTGGGATGCGTGCTTGGTCAACATGACGAAACTGGGAAGAAGGAGCGAGCCATTTATTACTTAAGCAAAAAGTTCACTCCATATGAGGCTCGTTACACGCATTTGGAGACAACATGTTGTGCTTTGACTTGGATCGCTCAAAAGTTGAGACATTATTTGTCTTCTTATACCACATACCTTATTTCCAGGATAGATCCGTTGAGGCATATTTTCCAGAAAGCAATGCCGACTGGGGAGTTGGCTAAATGGAAAATACTCTTGAGCGAATTTGACATTGTGTATGTGACCCAGAAGGCGATAAAAGCACAAGCCTTGGCTGATCATCTTGCGGAGAATCCAGTTGATGAAGAGTATGAACCGCTCAAGACTTATTTTCCCGATGAAGAAGTAGCGTTTGTGGGTGAAGATATTTTTGAACCATATCCTGGTTGGAGAGTATTCTTTGATGGAGCGGCAAACCACCAAGGGAAAGGTATTGGAGCAGTCTTAGTGTCAGAATCCGGTCAGCATTATCCTATGACAACTAAACTCCGATTTAATTGCACGAACAACATGGCTGAGTATGAAGCTTGCATCCTCGGTTTGAAGATGGCCATCGACATGAATGTTCATGAGCTGTTGATTATTGGAGATTCAGACTTGCTGATTCCCCAAGTTCAAGGAGAATGGGCCGTGAAGAACCCAAAAATCACACCGTACGTGCAGTATATATAGAAGTTGTGCAAGAGATTTCGCAAGATCGAATTCAGACACACTCCCAGGACACAGAATGAGTTGGCCGATGCTCTCACCACCATTTCCTCGATGATTAAACATCCGGATACGAGTTATATTGATCCCTTGGATATAGAAGTAAAAGAGCAACATGTTCATTGTTCACATGTTGAAGCGGAACCAGACGGTTTACCTTGGTATTTTGACATCAAGAAGTACTTGGAGACCGGAACTTATCCTGAGAATGCAACGTTCAACCAGAAGAAGTCGATTCGCCGTATGGCCCTCAATTTCTTTGCAAGTGGGGAAATCCTTTATAGGAGGACTCCAGACATAGGTCTTCTCAGATGTGTTGATGCTAGTGAAGCTACAAAGCTTCTGGAACATATACATGCCAGATTTTGTGGTACTCACATGAACGGACTCACTTTGGCTAGAAAGATCATTCGAGCCGGTTATTTTTGGATGACTATGGAGCATGATTGTTGCAAGTTTGTGCAAAAATGTCATAAATGTCAAGTACATGTTGATTTGATTCGAGTGCAGCCTCACGAACTCAATGCTATGAGTTCACCTTGGCCGTTTGTAGCTTGGGGCATGGATATCATTGGCCCAATAGAGCCACCCGCCTCCAACGGACACAGATTCATTTTGGTCGCCATTGACTACTTCACCAAGTGGGTGGAAACAGCTTCGTATAAATCGGTGACCAAGGAGGTTGTAGCTGATTTCATTCACAACAATCTGATATGTAGATTTGGAGTACCAGAATCCATCATTACTGACAATGGAGCGAATCTCAACAGTCACTTGATGAGAGAGATATGTGAACAATTCAAGATTACTCACAGAAACTCAACCGCTTATCGTCCCCAAATGAATGGAGCTGTAGAAGCCGCCAACAAGAACATAAAGAAGATTTTGAGGAAAATGATTGATAATCGCAGAGGTTGGCACGAGATGCTTCCATATGCTTTGTTAGGTTACCGAACGACTGTCAGGACATCAGTTGGAGCTACCCCATACTTATTAGTATATGGAATAGAAGCAGTTATACCTGCTGAAGTTGAAATACCTTCATTAAGAATCATCCAAGAAGCTGAATTGAGTGACGATGATTGGGTCTACAAGCGAATTGATCAGTTAACATTGATTGATGAGAAAAGAATGGTTGCCGTTTGTCATGGCCAATTGTATCGACAGAGGATGATTCGCGCTTTCCACAAGAAAGTAAGAGCCAGGATATTTGAAATCGGCCAGTTGGTTCTCAAACGCATTTTCCCACATCAGGATGAGTATAAAGGGAAATTTGCACAAAATTGGCAAGGACCCTACATGGTTCGCAAAGTATTATCTGAAGGTGCATTGGTCCTGTCGAAGATGGACGGCACCGAATGGCCGAAACCGATCAAGTCAGATGCTGTCAAGAGATACTATGTGTGAAGCTTTAGTTCGTGTTTCTGTTATTTCCTTGTAATCGTTCTATTTGCTTGTAATTGCATTGTTTAAGTTTTATCCCATTTGTAATGAACTACGTCTGACCTGAATTCTCAAGAATGAGATACGTAGGCGGCCTATGTCGGCCTCGGTCACTCCTTTATCCCATTTAATATTTCTTTGTTATTTGAACTACGTTCGACCTGAATTCTCAAGAATGAGATACGTAAGCGGCCTATGTCGGCCTCGATCAATTTCTTTGTAATATTCTCTTATTTTTGTTAATCCTCGAGAGGGGAACTACGTTTGACCTGATTCCTGCCTCAACGGGATACGTAGGCGCCATAAGGGCTCGGTCATATTCTCCGAAGGATTTCTATTTCTAATTACAATAGAAACTGGGACAGAATTTTTGAGAGGGACTCAAAAATTCTTGAGAAGAAGCTCTTTTTCAACAGAGTCAAGACTGAAGTTACTTTCAGACATGCAACTGGGACAGAATTTTTGAGAAAATCTCAAAAATTCCGTGATTGCTCGCCAACGGTTAAAGATAAGCCAAGACAGTTAACTAGGACAGATATTTTGAGATGTCCTCAAAATTTCAACAGGGTTTATCGATAGTTTAGAACAACTTTGAATATTTCCCAACAAGTAATCAGATGGACCTCAAGGCATCAACTTCAAAGACGTTCGCTAAAGCTCGATGTCACATGACACTTGGCAGCGACCTTTTCCAAATATTCCTTTTTGAAAATCTATTTTTCTTAAAAACTTTTATTTCGTGTCTAAATTATTTTGCATAAATATGTTTTGTCTTATCTATCAAGAAGCGGGAGATCAGAAGAATCAACCGGAGATAGTCAGACAAGGAGCAGACAACTGAAGAGATCGACACAGATCAGTTCATTTTTTTTTAAAACTAACAATTTTTCTGTGGATGCAGGTCTATAAGCTTGCCTCGAGATCAGTGTATTCCTCCATTCAATGAATATGGAGAAGTCAAAAGGGTGAGGAGCTCTCCAAAATTGACAATTTTTCTGTTGATGCAGGAAATATCTTACGCTTCTTATACCAAGAATTGGGAATATGAGTAGCATTACTTTATTCAAATTCTCAGCAAGGCAAGGTTCATAATGAACATGCAATTATGTTCAGAGATGGGACAAATGAAAACCTTGAAGAGAGAAATATTATTATTTTCCAGCAACTAAAGATACCTGGAAGATATTTATCTGCATTATATTATCAGATATGATAATATTCTTACCCTGAAGGTCATTTCCATTTATATTGTCGATTGAGACGATATCACTACCCAAAGAGTCATTTATATTGTATTGTCAAAAGAGATGATACCACTACTCTGAAGGTCATTTCCATTTATATTGTCGATTGAGATGATATCACTACCCAAAGAGTCATTTATATTGTATTGTCAAAAGAGATAATACCATTACTTCGAGGGTTATTTTTATTTATATTGTCGATTGAGACGATACCGCCGTCCAAGAGATACCCAGAAGATCACCTATGTTACTGGGTGAAGCATTATCTTCGTTTGGTATCAGGGAGGCCTCATCAAAGATCCATGCATAGCAAGAGGAAGCCATGCACAACAGAGAGATAAATCATGCATCGCAGAGAAATCATGCATCGCGGAGAAGTCATGCATAGCAAGAGAAAAAATCATGCATCGCGGGGAAAAGATTCACGCATCGCGAGAAAAGAAAAAGATGCATGCATTGCAAGAGAAAGGATTCATGCATAGCGGGAAAAATGTCATGCATCATGAGAAAGGAGATTCATGCATTGCAAAAGAAGATTCGTGCGCCGCTGAAAAGAAATTCATACATAGCGGAAAAGAAGTCGTGTGTCACGGGAAAGAGATTTATGCATAACAAGAAGAAGAAACCATGCATAGCAAGGGAAAAAGTCATGTATCGCAGGGAAGAGATCCATGCATCGCGGGAAAGAAAGTCATGCATCGCGGAGAAAGAACTCATGCATCGCGGGAGAGAAGATTCATGCATTGCAAGACAAGATTAATGCATCGCGGGAAAAATCCATGCATCGCGGGAAAGAAAATCATGCATTGCGGGAGAGAAGATTTATGCATCGCGGGAAAAGGATTCATGCATCGCGAGAAAAGAGATTCATGCATTGCAAAATAATATTCATATATTGGAAGAGAAGATTCATGCATCACGAAAAAGAGATTCATGCATAGCGAGAAAAAAGATTCATGCATCGCAGGAAAAAGATTCATGCATCGCGGGAAAGGAATTCAAACATCGCAAGAGAAGATTCATGCATCGCGAAAACAAAATTCATGCATCGCGGGAAAGGAATTCCTACATCGCAAGAGAAGGATTCATGCATAGCATGAGAAAGAGTTATGCATCGCAAGAGAAAGATTTACTCATCACAAGAAAATCAACATCGACTGCATCATTTTTCTTTACAAAAACGACATCAAGAGAATTGTCAACATATTACGTCAGCCTGTTTTATTACTTTGACATCAAACGAAGAGTACATTGAAGATTATATTGCAAATATGAGACACAAACTTTATTTGCTTTACATCAAACCCGATGGAGTTGACGTCAGATGTTCAAGGAGAGCGATTTAGTGTCAACACGGTGAAAGACACTATCTCTCCATTTGAATCGCACTTTATGCTAATGAGTTTTATCTCAATCTTTGTCAAGGGAATCCTAGAGGATGAATTCTCAAAGCAAACCACAGGTGCGGACGACATCAAAAGGGATACAGCACAACGTGGAACTTTTTCTTAGCAGCGAACTGGGACACAGTCCAGAGAGGAATGCCAAACTCTTAGGACGCGAGCAGAGTGGCGACTTCCACCACAATAAAACCACACCTCTATTAGAAGGCATGTGGGTTTCTCTTTAGGTTTCCTAGTTTCAGTTTCGTATCCGGAAATTTTGGTCTCTACCGGATGAAGCTTTCCAATCTAAGTGACAATGCACCAAGAGCTTTGAAAATTATGTCCGTGTAAGTTCTTATGGGTGTGAAGCACGCCACATTCATGGCTAAGAGGTTGCAAGCCTCCTTTCCATACTCAACTTACTTTGTCATTTTTCGGAACCAAAGGTTATCTTGCATAATAGATTTCATTTTCAACCGATTGAGTCGAACTATAAGCAGCCTGATTCCCTAAGTTAAGGATATGTAGGCGGGATCATTGTTGAAAACTCGGTTGTGTTCCAACATTCTCCCTTAAATCTTATTCCCAAGTGTTTCGGTCTCTTCATAATTCGATATCGGAATAACTTTTGAATTCCTTCAAAATCGTGCGTCAAATCAAGTGTATCGAACTACAAGTGGCCTGAATCCTCATATAACCTGAGATATGTAGGAAACCCATTTCCAGGGTTCGACCAATATTCCTAAAGTCCGTACCAAATCCCTCTCCTAAAGGATGAAGACGTGGTCGGTCAAAATTGGATTTGTCAATTTCATTTTCCTCGAATTTCTCGCATCAATCCAAGTAAAATGAGGGATAGTTGTTGACACCTAATTTTGACACTCTACGATAAGAATTAATTTGCGAGCTTCCTTAATTCCAGATGATTTGAAATAACTAATTTTATAAAACTTCAAAATATGTTTCAAGATATTTTAAGAATTTTATTCACTTTTATAATATTTTAAATAATAAATATGTTTTATATTGTTACGTATGTAGCTAATATATTTTATAAATACTTGAAAACTATCTTGAAAAAAGATTTCATTATTATTCTAATTATTATTATTTTAACGTTAAACGCTTTATTAATCTAATTTAGTTTGAATTATAGCTATGTTGTTGAATTAGTTATTTTTATTAAGTCAATTATTTTATTCCGTTAAGATTAAGAAGCTTGCCAATTAATTTTTTATTGATTCGCCTTATTTAGTTTTTTAGCCGA
>JAJOOR010035673.1:0-13729 GCA_036250505.1 Solanum acaule | reverse complement strand
TCCATCGTACATGTCCTTTATCGCCCTAATATAAATCATCGGGACTCCTTTAGACTCCAAGCACCTCCAGAGGACATTCCTCGGTACTTTGTCATAGGCCTTTTCAAGGTCAATGAACACCATATGAAGGTCTCTCTTCCGTTCTCTATATTTTTCTACCAGTCTACGCATAAGATGAATGGCTTCGGTAGTCGAACGTCCCGGCATGAATCCAAACTGATTTTCGGAGATGGACACCCCTTTTCTCACTCTCATCTCCACCACTCTCTCCCAAATCTTCATAGTATGGCTCAACAATTTGAATTGAAGTAAGATAAACATTTGCTAATTTTAAAAAATATTATTACAAAAAAAATGTGTTAAAAAGAATATAACAATATTATTTGAAAAATAAATATTTTTGACCTATTAAATAGCAATAGAGATATTTTTTTGACCAAACTACAAAAGGAGGACCTTTTATTCCTTTTGCGAGTATTTTTCGAACCTTTTTTATCTTATTTTTATATACTCTATCTCACTCTAATTTTGGCCAAACATTCCAAAGGCTTATCCTCTTACTCTAATCAATGACAGAAGCTAAAAGTGAGTTGCCGGAGGTAATAGTGGTGGGGCGGCCAACGATTTTTAAATTCTACGATGAAGAGTTATCGAAAAAATTTAGAATGTTGAAATCATGGGAATCTTCACTTTCATTGGAGAATTATATTTGTAAACATGCTCGATCTGTAAAAGCAATGATTTGCTCTCCTAAATATATCGGCAGCCAGATTTCTTCCTCCGTGTTCCGCCTCTTACCGTCACTCCGACTTATCGTCACCACCAGCACTGGGCTTGACCATATTGATCTGGTTGAGTGTCGCCGCCGCGGAATCTCCATTGCTAGCGCCTCAACTCTTTTCTCTGAAGATGTTGCTGATTTTGCTGTTGGATTGTTGATTGATGTTGTTAGAAAGATTTCTGCTGCAGATCGGTTTGTTAAGAATGGACTTTGGCCTCTTCAGGGCCAATTCCCACTCGGCTCAAAGGTACGAATGCCATGGTTTTTCTGATCTGATTGTACTTGTTTTTCATTAGAAATGATTTGTGAATACTTGTCCTCTTTTAATGTTTAGAGTTCAATTTACTCATGATATCTCAGCCTCAGAATTTAGGGGTTTGTTGGTTAGACCTTTCCTCATCCTAATAGTGTCAAGGTTGAGGAAAAGTTTGGAGATCTAAGATCTCTATTCTCAAAATTAAATATAATAACATTCACAATGTAATCGTTTAGAGACTTTTGTTTATAGAGAGTGATAGAATAGATGCATCCACTATCAGTCAACGGACCAAGTCCCTTGACTCAACAAGAATGATATCTCAGAATGAATAATAGCAAAAACACAACACAAGCAGCTTACGTGGAAACTTCCTTGCTCAAGGGAGTAAAATCACGACCTGTCACACAGGATTTTCAACTATTTTCACTAATCTTCCTTAAGCAAAAACGAACAACAATTACAACCAAAGTGAGAAGAAATTATTAATCTCACAACCAAGTAATAACTCTATTACTTGAAGAGCCTAAGCAGATGCCACATTTCCCACTAAGCTATCACCACTAGACAACTTATGATTTCAACTAAGCAACACACCGGTTGCCCACTAAATCACCCAACACCAGATGACTTAGAATTTGACTAAGCAGCAATGCAATGTTGCCCACCAAATCGGTTACTTCTAATCGATTTGGACTTTTCAACAAACACCAATATCTGAATCCTTTATAGATTTAGGAACAATTTTACAATGTACGTGCAGAAGAAATAATCTTAAGACAACCAAGCTTGCAGCTCTATCAGGCCCCTGTTGTTCTTGATGATGATTCTTCACCTTTATTACCCTTTGCAAGAGTTCTTGAGAGTTTTCAAGTTGCAAAAACTAGAGTTATGACTTTTGGACATAATTTTTATGAAGAATAGTCACAATCTTCGATGCAAAGTCATTGGTTGAGGTTTCTGCCACTTCTGCCACAGTTGAAGACTGTGCACCAATCAATTGTACTTTTTCCAGTCTGGCAGTTGTGTGTATATTTGCGCCCGGGATTAGATCGGAATCAGGTCCCTTTATAAGATCTCGGAGTTTGTCAAGTCATCAAAACTACAACTAACATTTTTCCCCTTTTTGATGATGACAAACTATACACACAGTGCCTACAATTTCTTCATTTCTTCCCCCTGTCAACAAGACCCTTCTACCAACCTAAGCACAAGCACCAATGATTCCCCTTTTTGGCATCATAAAAAAAAGTGCAGTAAACCAACATAACAAGTAAGTTTGTTAAGAAAGATCACAGCCCAAGGCAACAACATCATGAGTAAAAAAAAAAAAGTAGGAAGAGATAGAAATTAGTCACAACAAAACAAGAATCAATATCATAGCACAAAAGTCAGCATTCAATACATTTAAATTAAACTGAGTTTGAGAACCACCCTGGACACTGTCCACACAAAAATAAAGACACAAGAAAGGACTATGAGGAATAAGGCTGATGGGAAAGGGACTTGATGATAATAGTGAGTCTGGTATTTACTTCATCATTGTCCTTGATCGCTTTCTCTTGAAGAGCAACAATTTTGGCCAGGAGAACCTCATTCTGTTTCCTCAGCTCTCTAACTTCTGCAGTACTAGGTCCCTCTGTTTGTGCCTTAAGCAACACAGCTTTTAAAATAGCAATTTCAACATCTTTGCTGCTCACACGCATAATCATCTCTTCCAACTCATGTTTCAGCTGATCTTGTTCCATTATCAATTGAGATACCTTTCTCAGTGGATTTCCCTTTCCTTCTATACACTTACATTCCACCAGTGTACTAAGGGTGAAAGATTGTATAGCAATTCCAATTTTACCTGCTCCCACTGGTATGTTCAGATGATGAAACACCTTGGTAAAAAAGTAGTCATACCTCATGCCATGTTTACCCTTGCGTTCAACCACAGTCTTGTACATGTGCTCTAGCATAAGGGCTAGAAGATCTATTGGATCAAACTTGCAAAGTGACTACATGATGAACAAATCAGATGCAGAAGCGACAGTTCACTTTTCTGTTCGAGGAAGAAGCACATTGTTAACAAATTCAAATAACAACTGGTACTCTCCTTTCATGAGTTTCTTTCGAATCCCAGCACGTCGTGTGTTAGGAATTTCAAAGCATTCTTTGACAAACTCCTCAGTGCAAGTTTTTCCAACGACGGACCTGGTCTCTTATCTCGGTACCTCCAGTATTTGCCCCAGCAGGTCCTCAGTTAGATGCAAACTTTTGTCCCCTACTCTGGTGTTTATGCTACCGTCCTCTTCAAACTCAATGTTATAGTAAAACTCTCGTACCTCTTCCTCATGTAAAACATGTGATTTGGTCTGGAACAAGTGAGTCCATGACTAGATTTCCACGAGATCATACAGAGAATTCATCCCATGCTTGGTGATAAGTCAGGGTCAAACACTCGACCTCTTAGAACCTTCTGGAGACGTAGATTGTTGACAATTGACTGTTGGCTTTCTCCGTGGTCATCGTCATTTCCCAAGGGACCAGGTCCCGTTCCAGAGGCAGGTTTGATGACAGGAGAGGTTTCTCTCTTCCTCTTGTTCTTTCCCTTTTTGGACACAACCCTTTTTGCCATAGATGCTTTAGACTTTTCATTTCCCTGACTCTTTCCCTTACTAGGCTTCTTTACTTGTTTTCCCCCTTTTTCTTCAGAATTTTTTTCCACATCTTCATGTTCAGAATCTTCGATCGAGATATCCATCACATCAGTATCGGGTATCTCCACGAGTACATTACCCAATTTTCTTTTTTTGCGCCTTTCTGCAGTTGTTGTTATACTAGATTTCATAGCATCACCCATCAGTTTCTTTGAATCAGATTTAGTAAACACCCTTCTTTTAGGTGTTTCCTCTCTGACTTTCTCCTTTCATTTTGAGGATATAAAGACCATTTTCTTTTGAACAATCCATCAGAAGGGACGATTATCCTCGTCAGTGTTAGTAGAATCGAACTAGAGGTACACACCAAACTCAGGAGTTTGGTCAAACACTGGTGGAGAACCCCCAAGCAGATCATCCACAAACTGTTCTCCTTCTTCACTTAGTAACTCTCCCCTCATCTGGGTTAGACTCTTGACGACTAGGCTTTCACTGGCTGCAAAAATATTTGACGTAGATGATTTATTTTCGGGAAGGTCTCCCTCAAATAAGAGGTCGGATAGCATGGCAAAACAGGGACCCGATTTTTTTACTGAGGTCTAAAGAAGACTGGGTATTAAGAGGACTGGTTTCACCAATGTTGACCGAAGAGATAATCGACATTTTGGAAGGAGACGGAGCATCGGGAGATATGTAAAATGCCACTGGATCTATTTCATTTAGTGAGTCTAGCAATTTCTTTGGGGAAGATGGGGACTGAGGCATTTTGTTAGAGAGAGATAAAGAGTGAGAGAGAAAATGTGAGAGAGAATGAGAAAATAAATGTTTTTGGCAGAAGGCTTTAGAGAGAAGGAGATTTGAAATGAGGAGAGATGGAGTGAAGAAAAGTCTTATAAAAAAGAACTTGAAACGATGTGTCAGGTCCCTGAGTAGACGCGTCGCTTGGACTTAAAGTGGTGGGACAACGGTTAGAGGGACCAATGACTGACACGTGGAGATCTCAATGGTTCTCATTCAATCAGTTTAAGAAAAATGTACATGATGCTAACCTTGAGAGAGACCAGGTCCTCAACTGCAGATGAGATTTGATTCCTGAATGGTTCTGACCATTCTTTGCTTCTGTGATTTTTTTTTTCATGAGTGTATACCTGCAATAGGTACATAGTTGATCTCACTTAAATAATACATTACGAGTAATGAGGATACCTGCCCTCCAGATCATAGCCAAAACAGGGATTGACTGCCTTTGGATGAGATTAGGTCAGTGCATATTCATCATTCCCAACTTCAATCTGTTACTCTCAAATTGGTCCTTGCTGAGAGCCTTGATAAAAATATCTGCAATTTGATCTTCTGTCCTACAATACTGCATGCTAATATTTCCCTTTTCAACATTGTCTCTCAAGAAGTGATGTCTGACATCAATGTGCTTTGTTCTTTTGTGCTGAACTGGATTCTTTCCCATGTTGACAGCACTGGTATTGTCACACATGAGAGGAATAATATGGATATGAACTCCAAAATCTTCAAGTTGTTGCTTGATCCATATAGTTGAGCACATCAAAATGCAGTAGCTACATATTCTGCCTCAGTTGTTGAAATAGCTACTGAATTATGTTTCTTGGTACCCCATGAGATAAGTGAGGATCCAAGAAAGTGTGTCATTCCAGAGGTACTCTTCATGTCAACCTGATATCATGCAAAATCATCATCTGCATACCCTACCAGTTCAAGGGAGTCACCTGCTGGATAAAAGAGGACCAGGTCCCCTGTCTTCTTTAGATACCTCAGAATCTGCTTGGCTGCCTTAAGATGTGATTCCTTGGGACATGCTTGGAATCGTGCACACATTCTTACACTAAAGACAATGTCAGGTCTGGTAGCTGTTAGATATAATAATGATCCAATAATCCCTCTATACATGGTTTGATTCACTAATGGATCAGCCTCATCTGCTCCCATTTTTGAGTTTGTACCCATGGAGGTATCAATAGGTTTGGAGTCCACAATGTGAAACTTCTTCAGCAGCTCCTTTGTGTACTTCTCTTGGCAAATTGAAGTACCACTTGGTGTTTGCTTGATCTACAGACCCAAGAAAAAATTCAGCTCTCCCATCATGCTCATCTCGAATTCATTCCTTATTAGAGTAGCAAATTCATCACACAAATGTTCAGAGGTGGCTCCAAAAATGATATCATCCACATACACTTGGATGATTAGTAGTTTTCGTTCCCTCTTCATAAGAAACAAAGTGTTGTCTATCTTTCCCCTTTTAAAACCATTCTTCAGTAGGAATTTGGACAACCTTTCATACCAAGCTCTAGGGGCTTGTTTCAATCCATATAAGACCTTGTTCAGCTTGAACACATGACTTGGTAAGTCAGCATTCTTAAATCCACCTCCTTCTTCAGGTCTCTATTCAAAAAGGCACTTTTGACGTCCATTTGGAAGAGCTTGAATCCCATGAAAGCTGCAAAAGCTATAAGAATTCTGATGGCCTCCATCCGAGCTACATGGGTAAATGTTTTATCATAGTCGATCCCTTCCTCTTGATTGTACCCATGAACAACCAGTCTAGATTTGTTTCTTGTTATGACACCCTCTTCATCAAGCTTGTTTCTGAAAACCGACCTGGTCCCTATGATAGTTTTGTCAGCAGGTCTGGGGACCAGGTACCACACATTGCTCTGCTCAAACTGATGTAGCTACTCTTGCTTTGAGTTGACCCAGTCAGCATCTTTCAGGGCTTCTTTCACATTCTTAGGCTCAATAGAAGAGATGAACGCTGAGAATGCAACCATATTTCTTGATTTGGACCTGGTTTGCATTCCAGAGTTTAATGGGGAAATGAGATTCTCAAGGGGGTGAGATGAACTGTGCTTCCATCCAAGTTTAGCTACCAAAGGTTGGGGGGTGATTCGTCTGTTCTTCTTCTCTTTCTTCAGAGTCGTCATTCTCAGGAGAATGAGTTTCTTCTTGACTTGCAGCATAAGACGGACCAGGTCTCTCAGTAGGCTGGACATCTTCATTTATCTTCTCAGATGGACCATGACCAGTGCTATTGGAATCTTGATTTCCTTCAGCTTCAGGCAAGATAGCTTCATTATTCTGGATTTTGAATAGCTCGTTAAGATCATCATCGTCCTTTATCTCTAAGCTCTTCAAATCACCATTTTCATCGAAGACCACATGAACACTTTCCTCAATACACAGTGTTCTTTTGTTGAAAACCCTGTAGGCTTTGCTTGAGGATGAGTACCCCACAAACACACATTCATCACTTTTGGGATCAAACTTTCCCAGATCATCCTTGCCATTGTTCAACGCAAAATATTTGCAACCAAAGGTCCTTAGATAACTGAGCTTGGGCTTCTTATTGTTCAGCAATTCATATGGTGTTTTATTCAGAAGAGACCTGATCAAGCACTTGTTAGTCACATAACACACAGTGTTGATTGCTCCAGCCCAGAAGTTTTGAGGCAGATTTGACTCGATAAGCATGGTTCTGGCGATATCAACCAGAGTTCTGTTCTTTCTTTCCACCACACCGTTTTGTTGAGAAGTTCTGGGTGCTGAGAAGTTATGATTTATACCATTTTCTGCACATAAAACATCAAGCTTAACATTTTTGAATTTCGTTCCATGGTCAGACCTGATCCCTGCAATCAAGCAATTTAGCTTGGTTTGGATCATTTTGAAGAAAATCATCAGCACGTCAGCTGTCTCTAACTTTGACTTAAGAAACATAGTCCACGTGAATCTTGAGTAGTCATCCACTATCACCAGTATATACTTCTTTCCATTTCGACTTTGGATTTTCACAAGCCCACACAGATCCATGTGTATCAGTTCAAGAACTCTTGAAGAGCTTACTTGTTTCTTTGGTTTGAATGAGGATCTGGTCTGTTTCCCTTTGACACATGCATCACACACTGTGTTATTGCTGAACTTCAATTTTGGCAAGCCACGGACCAGGTCCCTAGAAACCAGCTTGTTCAATAAAAACGAGCTCACATGACCTAGCCTCATATGCCACAAGTCGGCATTTGCACTTTGAGCACTTAGGCATGTCTGATCGTTTCCATGAACTGTTTCCCGTGCTGCCACATACATGTTTTTCTGCCTTTCGGCCGTTAAAATCACCTTCTTGGTAGACAAATTGGTGACGATGCAATTTTCTGATGTGAACTTGACTTCGTTTCCCTTATCACATATCTGAGAAACACTAAGAATACTGTACTTTAACCCATTCACATAATACACATTTTCGATGGAGCTTTTAAGAGATTTTCCAATCCTGCCAACTCTAAGGATATACCCGCTTTTTCCATCGCCAAAAGAGACACCTCTGCCTTGAAGTGCTTTGAGCATCCACTATCCATGTACCAGCACTGACTTATGCTTCTTTCACCTACCTGCAACAGAGATCATTTGTTAGACTTGGGAACCCACTTTAATATGAGTTCCCAAAAGGGTGATAGGGGAGTAATAAGAATGTTTCTTGCCCAATGGGGCATATTGGTTTTCTTTTTGTTTCAGGACTTAGACATGGGAGCAGGTCCCCCTTTTTGAACCTTTTTCCGTCTAGAATAGACTGAAAAATTTTCTTGTAAGGCTTTCCAGCCAGGGTAATCCCGTTTCAGATGGCCATTGCGACCACAGTGAAGACACAGTAAATTGTTAGAAACAAATACATATTTCCTATGAGGATTGTAAGGAGGATTAATGTTCAAACTACCCAATCCCTTTCTGTTGTAGTTGCTTTGACTTGTGATGTTAGAAAGCAGTTTGGTGGAACTGGTCCATTTTAGAGAAGTTTGAAGTTCTTCTTTAAGATGGACCAGGTCCCTCTCCATCTGATCGTTTCTTTCCATGGCTAGAGCAAGTCTGGTCTCAGCAGTATTCAGATTTGCTTCTAGCTCTGCTTGCAAACTAGTGGCCTTCCCTTTTCTTTTCCCAGACTTCTCTATCATTATGCTCAATTGATTTTTAAGTTCTAGATTTGCAGCTTCTAGAACTGTCAAATGTTCTTCGATGAGTGATATGTGAACAGTTGTTACTGTCTTTTCTTCACCAAGAAGATCTAGGTTAATGTTCATAGAGTCTTTTTCAGTGGTTAACTCTATGACAGACTCAATTAAAACATTTGCTAGATTTCTCAACCTTCTAACAGAAGAAGAGTTCAAGTTTTTTTTAATGTCGAGGAGAGTTGCCTTATCTTCATCGTCCTCGTCATTTGATTTTACCAGAGGGCAAACAACCCATCAAACACGTTAGCATCATCTTGAACCGTCAGCATTGATGCGTCATCAGGGCATTCTGACTCTCCTGACTCACTTGAGGAGTTTCCCCAAGCAGCAAGATCTTTCTTCACAACATAGTCAGTTGCATCTTTTCTTGCATTCTTCTCAGGTACCAGGTCCATCCTCTTATCTTTTTCACCTCCAGGTCTGTGATACTCTTTGTTTTCAGCTTTAAGCATTGGGCAATCTCTTATAAAATGATCTGCCTTTCCACACTTGTGACAAAGGTCACTAGCAGATACAGTCCTACAAGGATTCCCTTATTTTCTTAACCCTCCATACTTTCTCACAATTTTCTGAAATCTCTTGGTCAGATAGGCCATGTCATCCTCTTCACTTGAAGTTTCACCTGGTGTGATTTTGAGAACTAAGGACTTGTCTTTCTTGGCTTCCTTCTTTGAGATGTCTTGATTTCTGTTCATTTTATGGGTTTTGAGGTTTCCAATGAGAGCATCCATTGTCAAAACCTTCAAATCCTTGGCTTCAGTAATAGCATCTACTTTGCTTGCCCAGGACTTAGGAAGAATTCGAAGAACCTTCCTAACTTGCTTACTAGTACTGATGGGCTCACCCAGACTTTGTAGCTCATTGGTTATGGAAGAAAGTTTAGTATGCATTTCATGAATGGCCTCTCATTCCTTCATGGTGAAGTTTTCATATTGAGTGGTCAGCATGTCCACCTTTGATTCCTTCACCTGCTCTGTTCCCTCATGAGCAATCCTTAGACAGTCCCAGATTTCCTTTGCGAACTCACACGCAGAGATGCAATTGTACTCTTCAGCACAAATACCACATACTCACAGCTTTTTAGCTTTATAGCTTTTTTCGATCTTTTTTCTGTCAGCCTCGTCGTACTGTTGTTGAGTCTTTGGAACAATTTTTGTTATTTTACCATCCTTGACTTTAGTGGTTGGAATGAAGGATCCGTCTAACACTATGTCCCATAGCTCACTGTCTTCAGCCATTAGGTAGTCATGTATCCTTGTTTTCCACCAGCTATAAAACTGGCCATTAAAGTGGGGTGGTCGTGTAGACGATTGTCCTTCTAGGTTCAACGGAGCAGCCATTCTTATGTAGGAACCTCTCCTTGGTGTTAACCAGCTAGAGAGAACCCGCTCTGATACCAATTGATAGAATAGAATCGTCCACAATCAGTCAACGGGCCAGGTCCCTTGACTCAATAAGAATGATATCTCAGAATGAACAATAGCAAAAACACAACACAAACAGTTTACGTGGAAACCTCCTTGCTCAAATGAGTAAAACCACGACCTGTCACACAGGATTTTCAATTGTTTTCACTAATCTTCCTTAAGCAAAAGCGAACAACAGTTACAACCAAAGTGAGAAGAAGTTATTAATCTCACAACCAAGTAATAACTCTATTACTTGAAAAGCCTAAGCAGATGTCACACTGCCCACTAAGCTATCACCACTAGACAACTTAGGATTTCAACTAAGCAACACACCGCTTGCCCACTAAACCACCCAACACTAGATGATTTAGAATTTGACTAAGCACCAATGCAATGTTGCCCACCAAATCGGTTACTTCTAATCGATTTGGACTTTTCAACAAACAACAAAATCTGAATCCTTTATAGATTTAGGAAGAGATTTACAATGTACGTGCAGAAGAAATAATCCTAAGACAACCAAGCTTGCAGCTCTATCAGGTCCCTGTTGTTCTTGAGGGTGATTCTTCACTTTTGTTAGCCTTTGCAAGAGTTCTTAAGAGTTTTCAAGTTGCAAAAACTAGAGTTGTGACTTTTGGACATAATTTTTATGAAGAATAGTCACAACCTTCGAGGCAATGCCATTGGCTGAGGTTTCTGCCACTTCTGCCACAGTTGGAGACTGTGCACCAACCAATTGTATTTTTTCCAGCATGGCAGTTGTGTGTATATTTGCGCTCGGGATCAGGTCCTTTTACAAGATCTCGGAGTTTGTCAAGTCATCAAAACTACAACTAACAGCGAGATTTTATCTCTACAATTTTAATGTTTTTATTAGTTTTTAATATGTAGGCCAGTTGGTCAAATTTCATATAATAATATTTTGAGTTTTAGTATAAGTTTTTGTTATCTGATTTATCGATATCATGATTTATAATTGTAAGCTTCCGCATGACGCCCTAATCACTTTCCAACCCCAACACTATGCTGTAGGATTGCAAGCTCAACCATCAATTGTCCTTGGATGCATGTCTACCATTAGTTGGCTACTAGGACTACAACACACCACATTACTAAATCAAAAATTAACATTTATGTACAATGTAATTTTCCGTGTCAAGCGTGTTGGTAGCAAATTTTTTGTGGATTTTGCATTACGAAATGTGTATTCTTGACGATGACAGGTGGGAAGCAGGAAAGTTGGAATTGTTGGGCTAGGAAGCATAGGTCTAAAAGTTGCACAAAGGCTTGAAGCATTTGGCTGCACTATATCATACCAATCGAGGAACAAAAGGCCTGTTTCTTACCCTTTCTATCCTGACGTTTATGAACTAGCAACCAAATGTGATGTCCTAGTCATTTGTTGTGCATTGACAGACCAAACCCACCACTTGATCAATAAGGAGATTTTACTGGCACTGGGAAAGAGAGGAGTAGTGATTAATATTGCACGAGGAGCCATAATCAATGAGATGGAGTTGGTACAATGTTTAGAGCAAGGAGAGATTGCAGGTGTTGGGTTGGATGTTTTCGAAAATGAACCTAATGTTCCTAAAGAGCTCATTTCATTGGATAACGTTGTGCACACACAACATATTGCTTTTTTTACTGAGGATTCTATGAGAGCTATATATGAACTCGTGTGCGAAAATCTTGAAGCTTTGTTCTTTAACAAACCTTTGATCACTCCTCTTTTGGATTAGCTAAAAGCTCAATATATTTATCAAGGTTGAAAATCATTGTTATATTTTGATATTTATCCATTTCTCATTCTGGATTTTGTCCCGTTTGAGAAGAATTATCGAAATTTATTCTGTTGGATTTCAGTATTTGAGTTTCATTTTCAGCCTGTGGTTTCTCTGGTGTGGTGTTAAAGGGTTTCTTCGGAGGATTTTTTGGTTGATTATGATTACATGTAGCCTCTTCTCCTTTCCTCAATTTCTCTTTTACTATTGTGTACTCTCTTATTTTATTTTTTTTATGTGTAGGAATATTTGTGGCCTTATTTACTTTGTATCATTCAGCTATTTGGTTATTATATTTTTCTTGCAGTATAATCTTGCTTCGATAACATTTTTTTTTATTCGAGAATTTATCGGAAATAATAATCTTTTGAGGTAAAATCTACATACGTGCAACATCAACGATCCAACTTGTGAAGTTGTTTTTAAGTTGTATTATCGTTGCATGCACATCTTCCTACTGCCACGAGAAAATTGTCAAAAATTTCAAAATGGCACATCAAATTTTTTTAAAACCAAAACGGCAAAATTGCTCCTGACGAAGCGATTTCCCTCTGACACAATGACTAAAAATCATTGCCTTAGCAGCGATTTTGTCTAAAAACTTTTTTTCTTTTTTTTATTAACAATCACTGCCACAACAGCGATTTTAAGTCGATTTATTTTTCCTTACACATCGCTACAGGGGTGTTGTGTCGTAATTTGACTGTATTCAGAAAAATCACTTTTTGAAATATCCTAAGTATAAAACAATTTGAGAAAAATACTTAGAAAAGAGTCGCCACTTAATTTTTTAAAAAAATCAAGAAAACTTATAATTTTCAAAGATTTGAACAGAAAAATCATTTGAAAATACCAAAAAGGGTTCGGGGTTCAATTTACACTTCGAGAAGGGTTGAAGCATTCGAAGTGCCCGCTAATATGCGGTTGACCTGCGACTTGACTAAAATATATTTGACTATTTTTAGAAAAAATAAAATAAATAAATAATAATAATTCAACATAAAAATAATAAGTTATAATATATTTGATTAAGAAAATAATTAAATAAATGATGCATTATATTTCATTTTATTTTTTAGAGGAAGGAATCCAAAATGATACATTCGACTTGAAATATAAGTGATTGAAATATTAATAAAATTAGATTAATTAGAATTTATTTAATTCATTTTAAACCAATTAAAACATGAAAACCATTTCTTATTAATTGACTAACCTTTTTTGAGAAAATGACTTAAGTATTTTTTTTAATTATTATTATTAATCAATTAAAAAGGTTTTGACTAACATTTTTTAAAGTTTATAAAAAAAAAAAATACTTTAACTTGGAACAATTTTGAAATGAGTGAAAAAAGTGATTTAAATGAAGAAGACCCTTCAAGAACATATCTTTAAAAAAAAATTAGGAAAATGATTTAACATAAAATATATAACATTTTACGATATTCGATTAACTTTGATAAAATAGTTAAATAAAGAATAATTTTTTAATTTTTTAGAAAATCTATATATATATAATAGAAGAGGTGATAGCGCTTACGTGTCAGCGCCACAATTAATCTCTAATTTTTAATTTTTAAATTATAAACTAATTAAATAGAATTAATGTAATTTTTTTATTAAAGGGAAAACAGTTACTGTTTTAGAAGACAAATTAGAATTTTTGTTTTTTTTAAAAAAAAAAAAAGGAAAAACGTTGAATTTTAACATACAAGTTAGATTCTTCAATTTTGAGTTTTAAAAAAACAATTAAATATATATAATTAAAAACTTATTAACAAAAAAACATTATCTAATAATAATAATAATAATAATAATAATAAT
>JAJOOR010035671.1:0-11234 GCA_036250505.1 Solanum acaule | reverse complement strand
GACTCGTGGTGGCCACCACGAGTCGTGGTGGCCACCACGGGTCGTGAAGACCTTTGTGGTGATGGTAGGCAGTGGTTAGGCTTAGTTTTTAGGCAACCTTGGCCCCTCATAATGCAAGTTCAAAAGATATAATTGCTTTCATGTTCAAGCGTAATTTCTTTTTTGAATCTGTTAACAATTTTTTGAATTTTCCACAGAGACATATATCACAATTGTATAATAATATATGCAACTTAAATGTGTTCTTTTTATTACGAAATGCCTTTATATATATTCTTATTTCCTTCTTTATTTTCCTTATAATATTGATTAAAGAACCAATGATTTATTATTTCCTGAATATTCATTCATCAGATGTTTTTTGAGTTATGTGAAAATGATAAATAATCAAATCTGAATATTGTTAATATTTTTTTAAGAACCTATTTTTCCTATATTTTTAATGTATGGATATTAGAAAATGATTATTTGCAAGCTCAATGCAATTATTATTTATGACCGTGCCAGGCGCAGATAAATTAAAATAATAAAATTTAAAAATACATTGAAAGGAAAAAAGAAAAATAGAAATAAAATGAAAAAGTTAAAAAGTAATCAGCTTGTAATTATCAGCAATTCACAGCCCCCCGTGAATTGGAAAGTGTAACTACCCCTTGTCAATTACACCCTATTACACCCAATTACCTGCTGATTAGGTAATTACATGACTAACCAAACATGACAATCATTGTAATTACACCAAATTACGTCAAATCCAATTATTAGGATGTCCTTCCAAACAGGCCCTTAGTATATTTGTTTTTAATGGTTCCCTTGTGTGTTATGATAATCTTTAAATACCCATTATTGAGAAAGGTAAATTATTCACGTATAAAATTTGTATGCATAATTAATATCATATTCCCTAGAAAATCTGTTAGTTATAAAATTAAGATATTCTATAACTAAACTTGCATAACTAATTTATATACTTTTTTAAAACTAATTTATGTATTACTAATATACGCATAAACCACTCTTACCTTCACGTTTTTAGTACTTGTAACAACCGGGTTCCATCGTGATAGAAAAGCCAATGGGAAAATTTTTTGGGTCGAAAAACTTTTTCGTAGTAACTTCAAATTTTCCAACCTAGTCAAGTTTTGGATGAAATCGGAGTCATTAAGGTGTAGGGAAATCAGGTAACAATCGGGTGACTTATTTATGATTTTGATTACATGAGTAGTTAGATAAGTCGTTAAGAAATCTGTACGACTTAACGGAATTAAATTCGGGTGAGTAGAACTCCCGGAATTGATCTTGGCGTGAACGATATTTTCTGAGCGTCGTTGTGTAAAGGTGTGTTGTGAAATGGGGGTCTTGGAATTATTAAAATAGCTCACTATTTTGTGCAAGCCACTTTGGCTGTGGTTTTGGTTGCTCTGGCGGGGCCGCTGTAGCGGGGTGAAGGCCGCTGTGGCAGGCCAGACGAGACTTAAAGTCGTAAATAAACCCCAAAACGTCTTTATTATGCACTTTTCAGTTTTTAGAGCAAGGAGCGAAGCCCATGCGATTCTTGACAGTTTTCCAATATTTTTAAGGCTAAAAGTAAGGTTTTAACTCCCCGAATCCATTTTTCGATCCGTAGAACGTAATCTAATGAGTAATTATCAATAGGGGAGGGTTTTGATCTAGAATCTATGGTGGAAACAACCCTATTTTGGGTACTTGGGATCATGGGTTTAATCTAAGGTTCATAGAGTTGTTAGTAATTTGGGTAATTAGTGATTGTTTATTGATTTCGGTGTTATTATGATTGTTTGTAGACCAAGAACAAGCGTAACGAATCCGAAAAGGGAAGGATCAAGTTTCTTAGGGTTTCAAGCATGTTTCGAGGTAGGTGATGGTTGTGATTCTATGATTGTGTGATGTATGTTTGTCTTTGCTTCATTATGATACATGTATGTATGCAAATGTTGCATTATTGATCACACTTGTTGTAAATGAGGATATATAATTGATGAATACCATGAATTATAACTTGATGGCATGATTATGAGAATATAACTTTGTGATTGTGATTGTGGCTTGTTGAATGGATCGGGTGTTGTGTTTTGACACACTAACTTGGATCGGTTGCCATGTTTCGACTTAATTATGGGATCGGTTTCCACGTTCCAGCATAAACATTGGATCGGGTACCACGTTCCGGTATGCTAACTGTTTGGGTTTGGGTTCCATGAGAGGACCAATGACTTGTCATAATTGTGTATCTTGAGAAATGTGAAGTTGTTCGTTGTTCATAAATATTGATAATATTGTATATGTTCGATATATGCATGTGATTATATTGTTGTATTGATTTATGTATGTTACACTTAATGGGATAGCCGCGTGATCCTACCAGTACACTGTGGTTATGTACTAATACTGCACTTGCTCTTTCTTTGTTGAGTACATGGCATCTTCAGGCGACTATTGACAGACCTAGTTTAGAAGATCAGTGATCGTCGTTCGAATTCAATGGTGAGCCAGTTCTTCCGAGCTGCCATGAGTTCTCTTTCTGTCTATGTCCACATTTTGGACTTAGACTTTCTAATTAGTTAATTAGTTCATTAGTTTGGGGATATATCCCTTCTTGTTTACACTTTTGGTTCATTGTTAGATGTTTTGGTACATTGACTTTCAGGGTCTAGGTGTATTTTCCGCATTGTTAGTTGTGAGATCTTTTGGAAGTTTATGGGAACTTTAGTTTTAGCTTTTATTCATGTTCTCGTATCCTTAAATGCTTTAGTTTTTGGTTTAGTTGCTTGGTTTGGGTGTTGTAGTGGTTCTTCCACCGGAGGGTTAGTGTGGGTGCCAATCACGACAGTCTGGGTCCTGACAAAGTTGGTATCAGAGCCTAGGTTCGTTGTTTCCGATATACCAAAACAAGTCTAGTAGAGTCTTGCGGAACGGTACAGGGACACCTTTACTTTTCTCCGAGAGGCTATAGGACTTTATGAAATATCTTTGTTTTCTCTTGTCTCCTTTCGTGCCATGACTTAATTCCAATTGGTATCTGGCAATTTAAATTGGTATCTAACCTCCTTCACTCTTCTGTCCGTAGATGGTTAACACTATATTCAACGGCGTCAGGCCCGTAGCTCCCATCAATGCTTCAGCTGAGGAATCTGCAGTGGCAGGTCGCGGTCGAGGCTGGGGTAGAGGAAGAGCTAGGGGTAGAGACCGTGGAAGAGTAGCGCCTGCTGGGGATGGAGCTCCTGTTGAGAATGCTCCTAGGAATGAGAACCATTATGCGCATCATGAAGAGATAGATGAGAATGTTGAGAATGTTGAGGATGTGGGACAAGAGGAAGAGGTGCAGACTGAGACTACATGTATTCCTCCCTTAGATCCAGTGTTGGCTCAGCAGATTATGTCGTTCTTGAAGGGATTAGTTGGTCCTAGAGTGCTTCCCTCTATTCAAGCAGCTCAGGCTCCCGCCCGTCCTCCTATTGCTAATACTGCCCCCAAGACGGGTAGAACATGAGGTAATGATGCTTTCTTCCGTCCTTTGTTGGGTTTTGTTATAACTAGTAATGAGCATGAAATGTTGACTAATTTTTTGAAGCTAAAGCCTCCTGTATTTCTTGGTTTTGAGAATGAGGATGCTTATGAGTTCATCTTGGATTGCTATGAGAGGCTTCATAAGTTGGGAATTGTCCATCAGCATGGGGTTGAGTTTGTGACCTTTCAACTTCAAGGTGAGGCTAAGCAATTGTTGAGAGCTTATATGGAATGTAGATCTTCAACTTTACCTCCACTTACTTGGACCCAATTTCATGCTCTGTTTCTAGATAAGTATGTGCCTAGAACTTTGAGAGATCGCAAGAAGGATGAGTTCATGGCCTTGGAGCAAGGTGGTATGTCTGTGGCTGCTTATGAGGCCAAGTTCCATGCTTTGTCTAGATATGCTACTAAATTGGTGACTACTGAGGAGGAGAGGATCCGTTTATTTATTAGGGGACTAAATTCTGAGTGCAGGTATTATCTGTTCATATGACCTCTGTAGGGAGGAGCTTTAATGAGGTGACAGACTATGTTAAAAAAGTGGAGGGGGTGAGGCGAGACGGTCAGGCTAAGACATTGGCAAAAAGGGCCAAGAATTCAGGCAACTTTCAAGGTTCTTATTCAAGGGGTTCAGGGAGGCCAACGCTTGCGGCCAAGCCAATTCAATCTGCTATGCCCGCCTCTACAGGTAATTACTCGGGAACTCCACCTCATAATTTGATTCAGGATAGCTAGGGAGTCGCACCTTCAGCGAGCAACATGCCATCTTTTGATTGTACATGTTAGAACTGTAGTGAACCCTATGAGGAGAGATTGTCCCCACCCACGAGTGTTGGACTCCGCGTAGCAGCAGTCTAGAGTAGTGGTACCCGCGGGGAATGGTAATAATGGTTGAGGGCATCCATAAGGTGGGCGAGTAGGTAATCATCAAGGTCGTGGAGGTAGAGGAAATGGTAATGCAGGCAGGGGTAACGTGCAACCAGGCAAGGAAGTGGCTCGTCAAGATGATAGGGCTCAGTGCTATGTATTTATGGGAAAGAACGAGGCAGAGGCGTCTGACGCAGTGATCACAAGTACTATTCTTGTCTGTGAGCGGATGGCTAATATGTTATTTGATCCGGGTTCTACTTATTCATATGTATCCGTGCGATTTGCCTCAGAATTTGCTATGATTTGTGATATACTTGATACCCCCATACATGTTTCTACCCCAGTTGGAAAGTCTGTCATAGTCACCCATGTCTATCATGCTTGTCCTATTTTGTTTAAGGGTTTTCAGACTTGGGCTGATTTGGTGATTTTGGATATGACTGACTTTGATATAATCTTAGGCATGACTTGGTTGTCCCCCTATTATGTTGTGCTTAATTGTAATACTAAGTCTATAACTCTAGAAATTTCGGGAAGAGAAAAGTTAAAGTGGGAAGGGGTGTACAAGCCTAAGCAAGCTAAGATCATATCCTCCATTCGGGCTAGTAAACTGGTAGAGCAGGGTTGTTTGGCTTATTTGGCTCATATTAGGGATGTTGAGGTTGAGACTCCATCTATTGAATCTATTCCTGGGGTGTCAGAATTTAGAGAAGTGTTTCCTAATGACTTGCCTGGTATGCCTCCGGATAAAGATTTCTGCATTGATTTGGATCCTGGTACGCGCCCCATTACTATTCCTCCATATCGTATGGTTCCGGTGGAATTAAGAGAGCTTAAGGCTCAAATCCAAGAGCTTCTTGATATGGGATTTATTCAACCTAGTGCTTCCCCATGGGGTGCCCCAGTTTTGTTTGTTAAGAAAAATGATGGTAATATGAGAATGTGTATAGATTACCGGCAATTGAATAGGGTCACTATTCGAAACAAGTACCCTTTGCCTCTAATAGATGATCTTTTTGACCAATTTCAAGGTGCATCAGTTTTCTTCAAGATTGATCTAAGGTCTGGCTACCATCAGTTGAAAATTAGGCCTAAAATTGTGCCCAAGACGGCGTTTAGAACCCACTATGGGCACTATGAGTTTTTAGTTGTCTTTTGGTTTGACTAATGCACATGCAGCTTTGATGAGTTTAATGAATGGGGTGTTTAAGCCATTTATTGATTCATTAGTCATAGTCTTTATTGATGATATTTTGGCCTATTCAAAAAGTGAGGAAGAGCATGCCGACCATCTTCGTATTGTTTTGGGTGTTCTTGGGAAACAAAGGTTGTATGCTAAATTTTCTAAGTGCGAATTTTGGTTGACTTCTGTTGCATTTTTGGGACATGTAGTTTCAAAATAAGGGATAATGGTAGATCCCCAAAAGATTGAGGCGGTTAAGAATTGGGTTCGGCCTAGCTCTGTGACGGAAGTTAGGAGTTTTGTGGGGCTCGCTAGCTATTATCGTCGATTTGTGAAGAACTTTGCTTCCATTGCCACTCACTTGACTAATTTGACAAAAAATGAGATACCATTTGAATGGACTGAAAAATGTGAGGATAGCTTCCAAAAGCTTAAGACTCTCTTGACCACCGCACCTATTTTAGCATTATCGGTTGAAGATAAAGATTTTATTGTTTATTGTAATGCTTCACATTCTGGTTTGGGTGCTGTGTTGATGCAGGATAAGAATGTTATAGCTTATGCCTCGTGTCAATTGAAGGTGCATGAGAGGAATTATCCAACACATGATTTGTAGTTGGCAGCGGTAGTGTTTGCTCTTACGATCTGGCGGCATTACCTTTATGGTGTTAAGTGTGAAATGTTTACTGATCATTGTAGTTTGCAGCATGCGTTTACTCAAAGGATCTGAATTTGAGACAACGAAGGTGGATGGAGTTACTTAAAGATTATGATGTCACCATTCAATATCATCCGGGTAAGGCTAATGTGGTGGCAGACACTTGAGTCGAAAAACGGTGAGTATGGGAAGTTTAGCTTGCTTAAGTGTAACCAAGCGACCTTTGGCTAAGAAAATTCAAACCTTAGAGTTTAAGTTCATGCAGTTGGTCATCTCAGAAAAAGGTGGGGTGTTAGCTAGCATTGAAGTGAGGGCCACATTCATTGAAGAGATCAAGGCCAAGCAATTTGAAGATGAGAATTTGAATGAACTTAAGAAGAAGACTGGGATTTGTAAGGCACAAGAGACCACTCTTGATGCAGAAGGTGTGCTCCGTTTTAAAGGAAAAATTTGTGTTCCTCGAGTTGATGACTTGATTCAGAAATTGTTGGCAGAATCTCATGATTCGCGTCTTTCCATTCATCTGGGTTTGACAAAGATGTATCGAGACTTGAAGCGAATTTATTGGTGGCCGGGCATGAAGAAGGATATAGCGGAGTTTGTGGCTAAGTGTCAAAAATGCCGACAAGTGAAATATGAACATCAAAGACCTGCAGGTTTGCTTCAAAGAATGCCAATTCCGGAATGGAAGTGGGAAATGATAGCCATGGATTTTGTGGTTGGTCTTCCTAAGACTTTGGGGAAGTTTGATTCTATTTGGGTAGTGGTTGATAGATTGACTAAGTCAACCCATTTTATTTCGGTAATAATAGATTATAATATTGAACAATTGGCTAAAGTTTATGTGAAAGAGATAATGAGGTTGCATGGGGTGCCCCTCTCTATCATCTCAGACCGTGGTACCCAATTTACATCCAAGTTTTGGAGGAAATTACATGATGAATTGGGCACACAACTCACTTTTAGTACAGCCTTCCATCCACAGACAAACGGGTAATCAGAGAGGACTATTCAAGTGTTAGAATACATGTTGAAGGCAGGTGTGATTGATTTTGGAGGGCATTGGGATAAGTTCCTACCTTTCTGTGAAATCTCCTATAATAATAATTATCACTCCAACATAGATATGGCACCATTTGAGGCACTCTATGGAAGGGGATGTAGATCACCTATAAGATGGTTTGAGGCTGGAGATGTGAAACCTTTGGGGGTTGATTTGGTGAAGGATGCCCAAGATAAGGTGAGAAGTATTCAAGCTAAGCTTCTAGCTGCCTAGAGTAGACATAAGAAGTATGCGGATCATAAGATAAGAGACATGGCATTTCAAACCGGTTAGAATGTTCTTCTTAAGGACCCATGAAAGGGGTGATGAGATTTGGCAAGAAAGGTAAGTTAAGTCCGCGATACATTGGTCCCTTTGAGGTTCTTGAATGTGTAGGGCCGGTAGCGTATAGATTGTCCTTACTTTCTAACCTATCGGGAGTTTATCCGGTATTTCATATGTCCATGTTGAAGAGATATCATGGTGACAGGGATTACATCATTAAGTGGGACTCAATTGTGTTAGATAAAGACCTCCAATATGAGGAGGAACCGATTGCAATTCTTGATTGTGATGTGCGTAAGTTGAGGAACAATGAGATTAAGTCGTGAAAGTTCAATGGAAGCATCGTCTAGTTGAGGAAGCTACTTGGGAAATTGAGTAGGACATGTGAGACAAGTATCCCCAATTGTTCGTCGATTCAGGTACTACTTCATTTCTTCCGTAGCCTATTCTTCCTAAGTTTGTCACTCGGGGATGACTGACGGGTAAATTGGTATCTATTGTAACGACCAGGTTCCATCGTTATAGAAAATCCAACGGGGAAATTTTTTGAGTCGAAAAACCTTTTCATAGTAACTTGGAATTTCCCAACCTAGTCCAATTTTGGATGAAATTGGAGTCATTAAGGTGTAGGGAAATCTGGTAACAATTGGGTTACTTATTTATAATTTTGATTACATGAGTAGTTAGATAAGTCGTTAAGGAATCCATACGACTTTGCGAAATTGAATTCGGGTGAGTAGAACTCCTAAAATCGATCTTAGCGTGAACGGTATTTTCTGAGCATCATTGATTAAAGATGTCTTGTGAAATGGGGGTCTTGGAATTATTAAAATAGCTCATTGTTTCGTGCAAATCGCTTTGGCGTTGGTTTTGGTCACTCTGATGGGGCCGTTATAGCGGGGTGAGGGCCGCTGTGGCGGGCCAGATGAGACTTAAAGTCGTAAATAAACCCCAAAACGTCTTTATTATGCACTTTTTGGTTTTTAGAGCTAAGGAGCTAACCCCAGGCGATTCTTGACAGTTTTTCAGCATTTTTAAGGCTAAAGGTAAGGTTTTAACTCCCCGAATCCATTTTTCGATCCGTAGAACGTAATCTAATGAGTAATTATCGATGGGGGAGGGTTTCGATCTAGAATCTATGGTGGAAACAACCCTATTTTGGGTACTTGGGATCATGGGTTTGATCTAGGGTTCATAGAGTTGTTAGTAATCCGGGTAATTAGTGATTGTTTATTGATTCCCGTGTTATTATGATTATTTGTAGACCAAGAACAACCGAAACGTATTCGGAAAGGGAAGGATCAAGTTTCTTAGGGTTTCAAGTTTGTTTCGAAGTAGGTGATGGTTGTGAATCGTGATTATTTGATTGTGTGATGTATGTTTGTCTTTGCTTCATTATGATACATGTATGTATGCAAATGTTGCATTATTAATCACACTTGTTGTAAATGAGGATATATAATTAATGAATGCCATGAATCATGATTTGACTTGAATAATATTTTCTGAGCGTCGTTGGTTAAAGGTGTGTTGTGAAATGGGAGTCTTGGATTTATTAAAATAGCTCACTGTTTCGTGCAAGCTGCTTTGGCGGTGGTTTTGGTCGCTCTGGCGGGGCCGCTGTAGCAGGGTGAGGGTTGGGCCACACGCAACTTAAAGTCGTAAATAAACTCCAAAACGTCTTCATTCTGTACTTTTTGGTTTTAGAGCTAAGGAGCGAACCCCAGGCGATTCTTGACAGTTTTCCAACATTTTTAAGGCTAAAGGTAAGGTTTTAACTCCCCGAATCTATTTTTCGATCCGTAGAACGTAATCTAATGAGTAATTATCGATAGGGGAGGGTTTCGATCTAGAATCTATTATGGAAACAACCCTATTTTGGGTACTTGAAATCATGGGTTTGATCTAGGGTTCATAGAGTTGTTAGTAATCCGGGTAATTAGTGATTGTTTATTGATTCCCGTGTTATTATGATTATTTGTAGACCAAGAACAACCGAAACGTATTCGGAAAGGGAAGGATCAAGTTTCTTAGGGTTTCAAGTTTGTTTCGAAGTAGGTGATGGTTGTGAATCGTGATTATTTGATTGTGTGATGTATGTTTGTCTTTGCTTCATTATGATATATGTATATATGTGAATGTTGTATTATTGATCACACTTGTTATAAATGAGGATATATAATTGATGAATGCCATGAATCATGACTTGATTGTATGATTCTGAGAATGCACATTGTGATTGTGATTGTGATTGCGGCTTGTTGAATGGATCAGGTGTTGCGTTCCGACACACTAACTTGGATCAGTTGCCACGTTCCGATATAATTATGGGATCGGTGCCACGTTTCGGCATAAGCATTGGATCGGGAACCACGTTCCGGTATGCTAACTGTTTGGGTTTGGGTTCCATGAGAGGACCTGATGCAATATGGATTGTATTGAGGCCTTTAACTCATTGCCAAGCTTAGAAAGTTCAATGTGTTGAAGAGTTGTTCACAAGGATGGACGTTCGTGGGATTCTAATGGTGGCAAACAAAGGCTCACATGCGTGGAAGATCGCTTAGGCAAGTGAACGTAAGAGAATAACCAACATTGGCACTTGGACGAGCAGGTGGCCCTTTGGTGCGTCGCTCAGTGCCTTGGGCGATAACTCCCAGACCGGCCAAAGTTACAGGGCATTGGCAAGAGCTGGATCCATCACCAAATGGACTAGAGGCCCATCGGCGCATTGCCCAATGGACTAGAGGCCCATCGACGCATCATCCAATGCCTCCCTCAGACCGCCAAAAGGGCCAGAAGAGGCTGGAAGGAGCAATCACATCGCCGAACCCATCGGGCGGATCGCCAAGAAGGATGGGCGAGCCCGACTTAGATCGCCCATTGTCCATTTCGGGTCACTTTTGGGCCCAACTATGTAATAATGCCTAAAAACTATAAATATGCCTTTAGGGTTTCATTTTAAACTTATACTGATTTTGATATTGTGGTTGTAAACCTAAACTCCTTGTGTGAGTGTTTGAAAGCTTGGTAAGCTTTTGTTGAACCTTGTTTAGAAACGGGGGTTGCTTGGGATATCGATTCCCTTGAGGTGTTCGTAAGAGTTAGGTGCTTCTTGTTAGATTAACGAGGTGAGGTCTTTGGGTTTAATATACCCTTAGGTTGCTCTTTGTTTCCTTTTTTGTGTCTATCTATTTGTCGGGATTAGGTGCTTGTAAGGATCTAGATTGGAGGTTATTGGATTTAATACATCCGTTAGTTGCCAATTGTTTCTTTTCTTGTGTCTCTTCTTCTATCATTCTAGTTTTTTGCTGTTGATTGTGATTCTTCTGGTGAGAATCATATCATTTGGTATCAGAGTTGAGTCTAGATTCGTTCCTACGATTCTAGTCTTGGGGTTTGTTACGGAAAAAAAGAGTGTTCAACTCGTTTTTGAAGAAATTCTAAAATGGGTCTTGTTGATTTGAGTCTTCTGTTAGATTAGTGCTCCCTAACCTTATTCAAGTCTAGGGCTGAGATTCGAAAGGGTTTGTGTCACGACCCAAGCCTAGGGCCTAGACGTGACATGGCGAATGAGGAACCCGAAGGAACCCCAAACAAGCCTCTCAAACTTGTCATCACACTTCATCGGTCGCGGAAGTACATTCAACATTAATTAACGAGAAATA
>JAJOOR010035670.1:0-10782 GCA_036250505.1 Solanum acaule | reverse complement strand
CTCCATCCATGTAGACACTTCAACAAATATAAACGAAGTGTGAATGATAATTTAGAGAATCCTGTACAACCAGGATATAATTCTTGGTTTGCCTCTTCAACTAAGTTATAGAATTTCTTGGCATCTTCATTTGGACCATCATAAACTCCTTCAGCCTGTGCAACATCTCTAAATTGATCATTCAACAACCCATCAATATCATCACGCGACTAATCCATATCATCGTTAACATTCAACTTGATATCCCATTCCCCGTGATTGATCCATCTAGTATAGCCTTTAACAAATCCATAGCATATTAGATGATCATACACTACATTCCTTCGAGTCCAACGAATATTACAACATTTTGCACATGGACACTGAATTTCCTCTCCTTGAGGATCTCCATAAGAGTAAGCAAAATCTAAAAATGATTCAACACCTTCAATATACTCTTTGCTATACCTTGCTAAATTCATCCAATCCTTTGATGGGATATTTGAATTTCTAGAAGAAGATATCAATATTTAATCTTTCACTACAAATCATTAAATCATTAAATACTTCACAAATAAGTTTTAAAAGTCACGAGTAAGTTATCAGAATCATGTGTTATGAGATGATAAAAGTTTCTTACCTAGTCATGGCACTTGTGCTATGCCAAATCAAACCTTGAATCCTCCACAAATGTTTTTGAATGTTGATGATACTACCAAGGAAAAATAAGTAAAATTAATAGGATAGACACTATTAAGAAAGAAAGTAAATAAATAGAATTCAAATGATTAAAAGTTAAAGTTTTGTTACTGAATTTAGAGCTTCAGAGCTTTTAGAGTTTTTTAAAACTGAGTCCAAAATTTTAAAATCTCATTCTTGTGCACACCCAATCAGAGAAGTATCAAACATCTAATACCATGTTTAAACATTTAAGCAAACATTCCTATGATCCTATAATAGATAGTCGATCAACAACTTATGAAAGTCGCTTTGTATTAGTAATACAACAGTTTCCAAATTTCACATTATATTAGTTACACAACGTTTTTTTAAATTTTCTCTATATCATTGATACAACAACAGATACAAAGAGAATTGTTGTATCAGTGACACAGAACGAACTTCAGAAACTCTTGTATCACCAATACATAGAGAATTTCAAAATTGTTGTATCAGTTATACATGGAGAAAGGTATTTTTTATCCTTCTCTGTGAGTTTTTCAGCTTCTCCACATTTTGATTCAACTAGTTTTGTAAAGCCCTTGGCAGGTAAGCATATGAGAAATGGAGAACACATAGTAGGTTTTGATTGTTGATTGGGAAAAAAAGGAAGAAATGCTAAAAGGCGGGTCTGTTTTGCTGGCTATTGAAGTGCAGGAAAAAAGAGTAGAACCAAAGGAGAAAATGAAATGAAGGACAATCAACTTACAAGAGAACTGCAGGAGGTGAATAACACAGTCAAGGATACTTCAAAAATGCAGCAGGGGAAGGAATCACATGACCAAGGAGATCAGTGGCAGACACAGAAGAAGAAGCAAAATAAACATCAAGAACAGGCCAACCCTAAGACTGTGTGGAAACCTAGAGACTTGCAGCATAAAGAAGGCATGGAGAATCAGCAAAATCCAGCTCAGGCAGGTATGACACTCAATGTTCCTACTCACAATAATTTTACTGGTTTAGATGTTCAGGAACAGGTTACAAACAGCCTATATGGTCTGGATACCAGCAATAAGACATTAACCAAGGAGGATCAAACATCACAGGATCCAGGTAAGCTAGCTAATTCAACAAGTAGTCAAAATGAACAGCACTCCCAAAAGAATCAAAATGCAGGAATTTCCAGTAACATGGAAGCTGTTATTGATTTAAGGCTCCCCTTACCCCATAACCCCACTGTTATTTCTGTTGAGACTGTTGAGGTTATTGATGGAGTTTCTGGAGGGATGGGTAGAGGGATGAAGGAGACACAAACTAATATGCAGGAAGGAGAAACCAAAGGGAGGGATTTGCCTAATGTTTTGCAGGAGGGGGAGAGTACAGACCAGCTTCAAGTTCCTATTATACATCACGAAAGTAAGCATCAGGCATCCCACCAACTTGATATTGGGAAGAGTTTACAGGGCTTAGGTAAGGAAAATCCTTATGCTGGAACCAATGCTAGACAACAAGAGAAAGAGGGACTGCATAGTTAGATTCCTCAGAAAGATGCAGGGAACACTCCTACTCAGCTTAGTAACAATAAATCCCACGCCAGTCTGAGCAAAAAAAAGAAGAAATGCTATTAAAAAAAGGCAACAAAAGGAAATGGAAACTGAAAATAAACAGCAGGGACAGAAGGAAAGGGTTGAGGACTATGATGAATATGGGGTTCCAAATTCTGAAGATGAGTATGATGAAGATACTCAATCTTTAGATGATAACGAGGATGAAGAGGATGAGATCACTACAACTTTTGGGGCCACTTTTCAAACTGATTATGATTAGGAGGAAATCCAAGAAATCAAAAGGCAACAAGGACTATCTCCAAGAGAAAGGAAAGAAACAAGGCACAACACCACTAGAGATAGAAGCAGACCACTCACTAGAGCTAGAAGCAGAGGCTTGTGATTCATTTGACTATGGAAAAGACACACTACTAATAATGATATCATATGGTTGTTTTGGATTAGTGATGTTTATTTTTTGATAAATAGTCTACTAGCTTCTGAGCTAAAACATGTTTTTCTATGTTTTTGTCAAATGCCATTTTTAGAATAGGTCTTTTTTTTTAAATTCTTCTCTTATTGTAAGGGGAGAGTCTCCCTTATTTATGTTTTCCTAGTATAATTGTTTTGAGAAGAGTCCTTTCCTTAAGGTGCATAGTGCTAGGTTTACACTTTTATAGTATGAGAATGAGTTGACTAACCTTATTAGGTAGGTCGACTCTTGACTCACAATAGGATCGGAGGTAAGGTTTAAGTCCCCCTCTTTGTATATTTTGTTATTTTTGTTATTAATGATAAGGCCTGGGGAGTTGCTAAGCCTCTGACCCCACCAAGGGTCGTTCAACTAAAAATAATAATAATAAGTACTAGGTTATATCGAGTAATTCCTATACTGTTTTGGTGTACACCTTAGATACTGGAACAAAGCATCTAAGTATGAGCAAACTTCACTTTTCTAAATCGATTACATGAAGTGAAGAATCAAACTTCTAAACTATCATGTAGTGTATTGGTTAGCTACTTGTTTGAACTCAAGGCATATTCACTGTAAGAATTCAAAATCGATTACATGAACTCAAACTTCTGGACGATTTTAGCCCTAATCGGCTTATAAGCCTAATAAAAAAGAAATTCTCAAGTGAAGAATCAGCCCACTTATACTTATTTAGTGATTACGAGCTACACTCCCAAAAATCAACTGATGAAGCTAAAATACGAGCTACACTCCCAAAAATTGTATCAAAAACATAAGAATATCAAAACCCTAAAGCTAAAATTTAGACTTTCAAAGATAAAAATTTTTACCTGATAAACCCTACTCCAACAAAATCCTGTTTTCAGCGAGAACTATGATGTAAATCGTGTCCTTTAGAGAGAGTTCTTCAGCTGTTGAGCTCTTCAGCTAGACATCTGTCTGAAATCGTGTTCTAGCTTCAATTCATCTTGCCAACAACCCCAAAGTAATCAATTCCTTCTTATTCTCCTCTTCCAAACACAAAACAAAAAATCAATCAATAACAAGAAGATTATTTTTAGTACTTACAGAACAGTGAATCGAATTCACGCTTGACGAAATTGTTATCGGAGAAGAGAATCAAACTCATGCTTGACGAAATCATTATAATTATTAGTTCTTCGACTTCATTTCTTTAGCTATTCAGTTCTTCAGCTCAGTTCTTCCGAGAAAGAGAGAACTCACGCGTGTTTTTCTCGCAAATGTTTTATGTATTTTATTAAAATTAATGTTTTATGAATTATTTTTTTGGCCAATAAAAATGGGAGGGAGAGTTAAAAATGTTGGAGGGAATGCAATATTTTATTGAAAATTATAAGGCCACACTTCTAATGTGTTGTTTTTACAATTATAAAAATAGGACACTTTAAAAGTGTGGCCATATATGTTAATAGTTGTTGTCAATTATATCATATTGTAACAACACTTATAAAGTGTAGCTTATACCATTAAAGAGTACACTTTTTAAATGTTGCCAATATAAAGTGTAGATAAAAGTTAAAAACTTGGGCTACGCTTTGAAAGCGTCCCCAAAAATATTTTAGGCAACACTTTACAAGCGTTGTCCAGAATTAGTGTGGCCGTAGGCCTAAAATGGTGTAGTGTTGGGAGATTCTCTAACCGACAACCATCAGTATGAGCTATGTGATGATACAATGTCTAGCCCACGTTGCGAGAACTATCATATACTTTGTTGGGGTATAGGACTCCTCAACTAAGTGGATCTACTAGTCTATGCTAAATAACAATAAAGGAATCATCGAAAAAGTAAGAGACTTTTCTACCCACGTTAGCTACTTGGTTTATGAGGGCTGTGAGTTATTAAAACTCTCCCTCATATCGGTGCTCAATACTACTCCCAAAATACAACTTAACTCATTATTTTTTACAGAAAACATTTCCTCTTTCTCAACTTTGAGATTGTTACTCAAAAGGTTTTTATCTTAAAAGAGGCAGTATTCATGAACTCTTTTAGAAATCAGTGTTTCCTCATTTTTCTTAAATGTAAAACATTTCTCTGGGAAATACTTTGTTCCCATATATCATTTTAAAGAAAATGAACTTAACTTTACTCTTCCTCAAACTCAAATGCTCAAGTCTTAAAACAAGTCTAAAAGATTTATAAAAGACTTCTTAAAATAACTCGAAGAACTATCAAGACTTGACTCTTAGATCTATCTTGAATGATTTACGTTGTGAATGATTTCTAGATGTATAGAAGTAGTTTAGAGTAGTTAGAATCAATAGGGAGTGAAGGTACACTTTAAGAGAACTTAGACGAGCTAAACGATGGAAAAAGGGTGGGGGCAGGCGACCTTGGCGCACTGCTAGCGCGGGGCGCCAGCCCCTAAACTTCAGAGACTACATTTTGGCGCACTACTTGGGCACCACACTAGACTTCCTGATGCATCTGGGGCGCACCGCACCACCCTTTCCCTAGGTCAATCTAACGAATTTTCTCTCTCGTTTTCTGATCTTATATCACTTTTAATCGATTGATTTCCTCAAGTTTTCCTTAGATTCAATTACCCAATACAAGTACACAAGAATCTACTACAAAAAACTCTTAAACTCAATACGATTACCTCAAGAACTCATCAAACCCAACCTAGTTCAAGAATGAAAACAATACTTCAAGAACACACATCAAGAACTTAAATCTTTCAATCTTTATGTACGAATTTGAATATATAAATCATGATTGGTGTGTGGGTGAACGAACCCAACATTATGAGAACTCACATACCTCTTATGGATTAAACCCTTGGTGAAACAATCTTTGATTCGCAAGAAAACTTGATGAACGCCTTGACTTTTCGCTTTTCTCCTCTTCTTGAACTCCTCCCAAAACTCTAAGCGTAAATGAGTTTCGGAAAACTCAACCAAATCAGTTTAGACACCTAATTATTTACTAAAAACGCTTAAATCTGAAAGGGTAAGGAAAAGATCAAAATACCTCCCTCATATGGGCCACCTAACTCATTTTCGGGTAAGTTTTCTTAACCGGACAACCCAACTTCAAACGAGCATATCTCCCTCATACGAGCTCTAAAATTAGCAAAATTGGTGGCGTTAGAAAGAGGATTTAAAGACCTTTTATTTGATATCTTATGAGCCACCTAGCTCATCATGTATTGAAAGTTATGGTAACTTAACCCTTAACTCATAACTTAAGCATAACTTGTAAAATTTCATTTTTGACTCCTTCCAAATTAGTTCTTTCTAAATTTAGATCTTTCAGATACCGAGGTGTTACAATATATATGCCGAAATAAATAATTCCACTATTTTTTCCTTTTTATTTTATTTGTTATCAGTGTTTTAAAAACAATTTTTGGGGCGAGTCTCAGAGTGAATCATTTCATAAATGCTCAAGGGCACAAATTGAAGATGTAGATCCATAGGGCATAAGTCCTATAATGTGGGGTGTAAGCTCCAAACATAAAAACATATGCCCTGGGTGTTATTTTTTTTTTATGTTTTTGAACATTTTTTTCTTTAAATCATATTTTTTCATTATTGGTGTAATGATATTTCTCAACTAGTAATTCTAATACTTTTTTTCTTCATTATTGGCTATTAATACCTTCATCAAATAATAATCATAATATTTTTAGATATATTATAGGTTATTTATTAAAATTTATTTGTAAAATAATTGAAAGTTTTACTTTTGCTTATTTTCATAGTAATAAAAATATGAAATTGAATATACATGAGACTATAGATCCATAAAACTGACGCGTCATGTCTCGGGGCTTACGTCTCACTCCGTACTGCATAAAACGTCTCATCTCATGCCATCACCTTTTAAAACACTGTTTGTTATAATACCATAGGAAAAGTACTAATTGTTTTAAATGGAGGAGAACATTTAGGGGGACACTTCTTGATGATAAAATGTGTACTTATTTGAGAAGATACAAACATTGTTATTGCACAAAGCCATGTCCTTTTAATAATTTTGTACCATAATTTAGTATTTTTCTAAATTATATGTTTAATTATAATGCTTAACGAAAAATGTATATAGTTAATTAGCCTTTAACCTTATGTATCCTTTGAGGATATATAATGGAATAGCATTTTGGAGCGTTTTTTACTACATTCTACCTCTTTGGGTGTGTTCCAAATAAACGAAAATAAGTGAGTTACTAACCTATTTTCTTCTATTCGGGATGTAAGTGAAAAAATATTATCCTAAATTTATCTGTATATATTCCTATTGGAAGTAAGGTTGAGGCCGGGTAGGGGTGTAGTGGTGGATACAAGGATGAGGTGAGGATGAGTTGGGTTGGAGGTTGAGGAGGACATAATGAATGTGGAATGTCACTTGTCTTACCTACTTACATTAGAAGAGTTTTTCTCTTCTTTTTTCTTTTTCATTTTTAAGGATCATTCTTTCCAAATCATTCTTACCAAACTTTTTTGTAGGATTTCCACTCATTGTCCGGAGCCTTTATTGAAGTACTACAGGGCCCATACGGAGGTGACACTCCGAATAAGATTTTATCCATACTCAAGGCTCTAACCCGAGACTCTAGTCTCACCATTGCAGCACAACCCATGTTGGAAACATTCTTACCAGCCGAATATGAAAAAGTTGGAAAATGGTTTCTGAAAAATGTTTTCCTTAATATAAAAGATTATCCTTTTAGAGTTTCATATCTAAACTATCACACACTAGTTTCAAAAACACACGTCAGTAGTGTGTGTAATACACTAATCTCTCTTTAATTTAAAAAAAAAACATTGTTATATGACATTCGATATGGATAAAAAAAATTCACATTGACAAATTTTAAATAAACTATTAATATTAGTTAAAACTCAGAGATGAAAGTATATCTATCCAAAAAAAAGAAATTAGTTTTTTTTTAATTTAAAATTTTATCTTTTACATTAATTGATGAATTTCTTAATATAAATAAGATTTTGACTAAATTAATTAGGTTTGACAAAACCATACACAACTTTTCAAACTCCTTGAGCCATATATCACGTATTTATTTTCATCTCATCTCCATTTACCTTATAATATAAATAAATTGGCAGTATATGTAGGATAAAAAAAGGTAATTATTCTACAAATAAAAAGGCATAATAAATTAATTTCATTGTAGAAAGCCTACTATGGGTTGATTGTTTGACAGAAAATTACGAGAAATCATATGTCTTGTATTTACTTTATAAAAGACCTTTTTATGATTATTATTTTTATTTCTTTTATTTATTTTTTTATTTATTTTACTACAAAAGCTTGTTGAATCCTGGGATACTATATTGAAACATATAAAGTCTCATATGTTGAAACTGTCTTTTAAATCTTATATTTTTATTATCTTGTAAGATGAAAGCTAAGTGGCTTGTATGGGGCATCTCTGGGTCTTGTATGCCATGTTACCCCTAGGGGCTACCCTGGGTCGTGACATAAATGGAGCAGAACATTCAGGGGACACGTTATGATAATAAAATGTACACTTATTCGAGAAGATACAAACGATGGTATTGCATAAAGCCATGTCTTTTTAATAATTATCTACCATAATTTAGTATTTTTCTAAATTATGTGGCTTAACAAAAATATATATAGTTAATGAACCTCTAACCTTATGTACCTTTTGTTACTATATTATGGAATAGCATTTTGGAGGTTCTGGATCTACATTCTACCTCTTTGAGTGTGTTCCAAACCAATAAAAATAAGTGGGTTACTTACCTATTTTCTTTTATTCGAAAGGTATGTGAAAGAATTTTATCCTAAGTATCTGTATATAATATAGATAAATACTATTGGGAGTGAGATTGGGTCCGGGTAGGGGTGTGGATGGGGATATAAGGATGAGATGAGGATGAGGAGTGTTGGAGGGTGAAGATGACATAATCAATGTGGAATGCATCTTGTTTTACATGCATACGTTAGAAGAGTTTTTCTCTTTTTTTTTTCTTTTTCATCTTTAAGGAACCTTCTTTCCAAATCATTCTTACCAATCCTTTTTTAGGTTTCCCACTCGGTGTCCGGAGTCTACATTAGACTGCAGGGCCCATGACTGACACTCCCAACTAGATTTTCTCCATACCCAGTGCTAGAACTCGAGACCTCTAGTTAAGGATAGAGCAGTCTAGAGGTAGACGAGTCAGATGCATTGTTGTAAAATAGCCGAGTTTCTTCTCTTCTCATACTTTGACACATATTGCCCTGAAGGAACATGTTAGTCCAACCCTGTGCCTCTAGAAGACCTAGAAGAGTACATATCTTAGGACCCCCAAATTAAGTAATAACCCTACCATGGAGAACAGTGCGTTGCTTAAACTGTACGAACCAGAAATTCATGACATCTAGGGTATCCTCAATATCATCACTTAACTCAACACCAAATTCATAACTCTTCATTTCCCTTTGTGATTCACCCCACCTGAGATTTAGAAGTAAAAAAAACACTATCATGACTACCAGAGTCTGTAGACTCATCGATTAAACTAGTGTGGATAGTACCTTTGCAAATAGTAGGTCGAGAATCCCATTTTACAGTATGAGTAGAGGAAGCCAGACCTTTACCCTTCTTAGCCCATGCTAGCTCATCAAGCTCATCAGGTATTTTTATAGGGTCAGTGGGAGGGATAAATGGGCTTTTTGAGGAACTAGATTTGTTGGTTGAAAAAGTTAGGAGACCTTCATAAAGAGCTCTTTTAACCTAGTGGATAATAGAACAGGGATAATGATATACCGTGAGTTTACGGTATTTCTAATACATTTCACTTACAAGTTGTGTGTGTCTAGGGCCTTTTTGTATTGGTTTTTATGTGTTTCTATCATATTTTATAGGAAAGATGTTCAAGCACGAAAGTAAAGAGACAGCTGAAAGAAATGCAAAAAAGCTGCTTTTACGGAAGTGATTCGTAGGTGATGGCCGTATATTAGCAGGCAAGGCAAATTAGGGAAATCTGACCGAGTGTGGAACCACGGTGGCCATTGACGGTCCGTAGATTGATTCACGAACTGTACTGTAGATCCGTAGATTGAAACTACGAGGCTTCCAGTACCTGATTTTTGAAGATTCTAAGTGTGAAGCTACGGAGGGGGATTGACGGACCATAGATCAATCTACGGTCCGCACTGCAGTTCCGTCGTTTGCTTCAGAGAAGCTGATTGGTGGAAGCTAAAATATTTTCCAAGTCCTAGCTGACGGAAGGGACTCACGGATCGTAGATCCATTGACGGTCCGTGAGTCAGTCTCGTGGAATGAAGATGTGTGCCTGAACAATTTTTCCCTTAATTTGTTTCCTTTTTAACTTAGGACTGGTTTTCTATAAATAGGGTATGTAAACCTCATTTTTGGGGGTTAGACATTATTATTCTAGTTTTACTTTGTGACTTGGGGGATTAATTTGCAAACCTAGCAATTATTGATTTCCTAAGTTCGTTTTGAAGATTTTGGTTTTGCAATTCAAGTTGAATTTCTGCGTTTATTATTCTCCTTACATAAGTTCATGATTTCTTCGTCTAAACCTATGAATTGTGTTCTTGCTAATATGGGTAACTAAATCCACAACTAGGGTTGTGGGAACCATGAGCTTAACAAAGTATGAATAGTAAATAAGCAATTTGTGACTAGTATTTCGCATGCATTGATAATTCTTTCGTTTAGAAGTCTTTTTAACGGTGGCCAACATTAGAACTCGCCTTGTTACTACTTGCCGGACCAAGGAGGTAATTAACAAGAAAAGAATTATCAACATAGATTTAGTGTGATACTATCTAATATTCTAGTGTCGATTGGTGCGATGTAAGAACTAAGACAAACATCGATTATGATGGCTAATATGAGGTATAGGTAAGGGTTAGTAAATTATACACACGTAGCTGGACCATGGATTTAGAGATACATAACTTACCACTTTGCTTGTGATATACTAGGAAAGGATTGTTATTACTAGGATTATTGCGTTATGAGCTTGTGGGGAACACATATACCCTAGTTAATTCTCTCATCTTGATAGCAACAAAAATTGACTTTTGTTTATTGATTACTTATTGAATTCTTACACTTTGTTTCAGAGGGGGGGGGGGGGGGGGGGGGG
>JAJOOR010035667.1:0-11412 GCA_036250505.1 Solanum acaule | reverse complement strand
ATATCTTATCCTTCAATACATACATAAACGACAATATTATGTTGTAGCTATCTTTCTTTCCTTACCTGGAGATCCAAATTTTATTGTTTTGTCCTTCTCGTTCGTTGCCGCTGGAGAGTTTCTCATGTATTCCTCTTGTTTTCTCTTTTTGCCAAAATATAATTAGGTATTAAGTGAAAATTCTTCCTAACTTAAATTCAATACATGGGTCGAGTGATAACTATTCTGACCCACTAACTATTCAACCATAAAACTCATTTAACCAAAAAAAAATCATCAACTAGATACTCATAGTTACCGAATAGTTTAAAATACCCCTTTAAATTTTCTGAAAAGAGTCAGAATAGTCCTAGTTCTCAAAACAACCTAGCGGGTCGTTACACAAACTACCCTGTGTCACAGGAAAATCAAGATTAGTGTATCTTTGTTAGATACACAAAATCCTACAGATTGATGCTTTAAGAATCAAATCAGCAGTAATCAATTAAGGAGAATATTGATTCACACAAATCAATCTAACCAAATCTGAACTCAAGGAATCAAATCAAATCTTGCAAGATAACCATGCCTTTCAAAGAAGACCTGCCAGTGCTGGAACTCAATCAAAGAAGATTTATATTAAATCAAGCATGGGAATCAAAAAGGAAGAATGCCAAAGAACGAAAGAAATAAGTTGCCCTCACTGAAGCAACGCCTCCATCATTCAAGGGATACAGAATTGAAGCAATCACAATCCTAGTGTCTGACTAGGATGAAGTAATCTGGAAGATAGACACTCAAATCAGCCAAGTATCAAGACTACAAGAAGATCCTCAAAATAAGGAAGAATATTAAAATCACACAAATCTCTTCAAGAGAAGGAAGAGAATCAAGATTACAAAAAGATCTCCAAAGAAGGAAAATCAGCAAAGTATCAAGATCGCACATATATCTTCAAGAGAAGGAAGAGAATCAAAATTATAAGAAGATCTCTAAAGAAGGAAAATCAGCAAAGTATCAAGATCACATAAATATCTTCATGAGAAGGAAGAGAATCAAGATCACCAGAAGATCTCCAAAGAAGGAAGGAATCGGTTAGCTCATATGGACATGAATCAACCAGCCGAAATCAAGGACTCAGCTAGGATCCTTGATTTGAAATACCCTTGGGTTATTCCTTAACAAGAGCAGTCCTCAAACACTATATAATCCTCTCCTAGCCTTAGTTGTGAAGTACGCACTCCACTTGAACTTATATTGTAATCTTCTTTTATCTTTCAAAAAACTTTCTACACACTTAAGTGAACAATTGAAAAGAAAAGAGAAAGAAAGATCTGAGTGTAGGTTATACAAGTAGAAGTTGTGTCGAAGAAGAAGATCTAATTTACATATCAGACGGGGATCTTAATTGTAACATTTTGTAACACCCAAGTTCTCAACAAGCTCTTAAGGAAACCCTTGTAACCCAAGGGGACTGGAAGTAGGCACCACATCGGTGTTCCTAACCAGTATAAACTCTATGTGTCATTACTTACTGCTTTTACTATCTCTGTATATCTATTTTACTAACGTGCAGGTGAGTCGACTGACCAGAGTAGGAAGTCAACTGAAGAAAATTTTAATTCACCCCCCCTCTTGACTTTCAAATGGTATCAGAGCAGGTCTCACCTTTTAAGTGTTTAACCACACGTGAGCAAAGATCCAATGGCACACTATCAGATTCCTGGTGCTCTATTTCAAGATGGACATTCTTCACACCGACCACCATACTTCAATGGACAACATTACTCTCACTGGAAAGACAGATTCAGAATCTTTGTCTCGTCAAATGATCAACAAGCATGGATAGTGATCAAGAAGGGCCCAAAGCCTATTTCTGGACTGACTGACAAAGATGGCACTGAAAAACCATTTGATCCTGAATCATTTGACATCAATAAGGAACAACAACAGGTAATTCAAACTAATGCTAGAGTTATAAGTTTGTAATATTGTACAGTGAGCGGAGCTGAATATGACAAGATATCAACATGTGAAACTACAAAAGAAATGTAGGACAAACTAGAAGTGACTTTTGAAGGAACCACCAAAGTGAAGGAGGCTCGGATCAGTTCACTAGTAAATGAATATGAATTGTTCAAAATGGCCAAAGATGAAAATGTAGAAACTATGTTCTCAAGATTCAGTAAAATTGTCTGTGAACTCAAATCACTTGGAATGGTGTATTCAAATGGACTTCAAGTTAGAAAACTTGTTAGAAGTCTTCCCAAAGCTTGGGAAACTAAGGATGCCATTCTTGAAGATGGAGATCTGCAGAAAATGACATACGATGAACTTCGAGGCAACTTGATGGCCTATGAACATAATCATATCAACATGTACAATAAAGATGATAAAAAGAAAACTATGGTATTTACGGCTAAGACATCTGAACTTAGAGAAGAAGTCGATAAAAATCAAGACGAATGAATGGCTCTTATAAATCGAGGAGTGAGACAAAAGCTTAGACAAAGAGGACACAGACCTCAACAGGACTTTAAGAACAATGATTTCAAAAGAAATGATGATCGCTGCTACTACTGTGGAAAACTAGGACACATCAAACAAAATTGTCCAGAACGGAGAAGGAGAAACAATCAAAGAAATGAAGATCCAAAAAGTCTCGAAGGCTGGTATCAAGGAGAAACATCCGAAGATGATCATGATGAAACTGCCAACATATGTTTCATGGCACTAGGTGAAACAAGTGAGGTAAGATCTTTTAACTGCTCTAGCTGTAATGACTTACAAGACTCTGTGGACGTGGTTACTGATGAATTACAGAGAATAATTGATGCATACAATAAGATTGCTCAAGTAAAGAAAGACTGGCAGATTCTTCTCGAAGCAAGTCAGATTAAAGTCGACTTACTAGCAGAAGAACTGGAAAAAGTAAAAGTGCAGCTGAACAATATCAGAAGATCTCCTAGACATAACTTTGTCAGATCTAACAGAACTACTTTCAACAGAAGAAGATCTTCTAATCAAAGTTCCTACAGATCCAACAAATCTTTATCTAATTCCTCTTATCATTCTGCTGAAACTGCTGTTAATTTCTCTTGTTATACTTGTGGTGACATTGGTCACAAATCTTTTAACTGTAGGAAATTTTCTTCTGGAAAATGGGTTTGGAGACCAAAAGTTGTTAATCCTAACCCTCAAGGACCCAAAAATACTTGGGTACCAAAAAGAAATTAATCTACTTGTTTTGCAGGAGCAGACCAGAAAAACCTACAAGAAAGGAATGTGGGTAATTGACAGTGGCTGCTCCAGACACACGTGTGGAAAGAGAGAAAATTTCAAACTATTAAAAACATTGCTTGAGGATTTGTAAGATTTGGAAATAACGCAAAATGAGAAGGAATTGGAGTTAGAACTAACACCCTCAGCTCATCATGTGATCTAGTAGAAGTATATCTTGTTGAATGACTCAAGCAAAATCTCCTCAGCATTAGTCAACTATGTGACACTTGGTTTCAAGTTTCCCTCAATACAACAAGTTGCACAATCAAACATCCAGAAAGAAATTTTTTCATCAGAGGAGATCAAATTGATAATATATATGTCTTAACTGTTGTTGATCTATCTAATCTTACTTGTCATACTGCAGTTTCTAATGATCCTTGGTTGTGACACCAAAAGCTTGGACACACAAGCTTGCATGCTCTTGAAAAGTTATCTAGATTAGAACGAATTATCAGACTATCAAAATTCAACTTTGAAAAGGATCATATCTGTGATACGTGTTAACTTGTGATCATGATGGCGAATTTGAAAATAAGGCATTTGAAGATTTTTGTGCTCAAAATGGCTTCACTCAAAATTTCTCTTCACCCAGATCACCTCAATGAAATAGAGAGGTGGAAAGAAAAAAATACTCCTTACAAGATACATCAAGAACAATGTTGTTGGATCAAAATCTCCCTGATCATTTTTGGGCAGAAGCAATCGAATCTGTTGTTGAAGAGTCAACTCCTGCAGAGGTGGAGTCGACTACCCCAGCTAACAAAACCACTATCCCTAGGGAATGGAGATACAATGCAAGCTACCTTGAAAATTTTATCTTGGGAAAACCAAATGATAAAATTCAAACTAGATCTTCACTACGAAAGCAAGAACCAAAAGCTCTTGTATCCCAAATAGAATTCAAATGAATAAATGAATGAGTCATGGATACAAGCTATGAATGAAAAACTTGATCAATTCGAGAAAGATCAGCTTACAAATAAAGCAATTAGAAAATGGAATTTTCATCAATCAAGGAAATGCAGTTGATGAAAAAGTATATCGAGAAATGATTGGATCTTTACTATATCTCACTACAAGTCGATCGAACATCATGTTCAGTGTTTGCAAAGGTTTCAATTTGCCCCAAAAGAATCGCATCTCACTGCAGTAAAATGAATCAATCTGATATCTTATTGGAACATCCAAAATGGGACCATGGTATCCTTTCTTTGAAAATTTTGATTTATCTGAATTTTTAGATGCTGACTTTGCAGGTGATAAAAATACAGCAAAAACACTAGTGGAACATGTCAATTTTTGGGAAAATCTCTTATTTCCTAGCATAGTAAGAAGCAGACCTCAATAGCTCTTCAACTACTGAATCTAAATATCTTGCAGTTGGAAGTTGTGGTACTCAGCTTCTTTGGGTGATGCATTAATCATTGGACTACAACTTATCTTTTGAAGGCGTTTCAATATTCTGTGATTGTACAGTGCTATTAGTTTATCCAAATATACTCTACATCATTCCAGGGCATCTTTTTAATCGTGATCTTGTTGAAAATGGTGTTTTCTTGCTTGAGTTTGTTGATTCTGAAAATCAATTAGCTGACAGTTTTACAAAACCCTTGTTTGAAGAAAGATTTCATTTCCTTCAAATGTCTTGAAATTACTATGCTCAACAATAAATTCTTTACTCTACTACTTGTCTAATTGTTCTTGTCAATTTTGTTTTCCTTTTTGATTATGTCAAAGGGGGAGAATTCAGATAACTATACTGGAAGCATACAAATAGCTGGAAGCATACTGAAAGGGGGAGCATACAGTAAAGGGGAGTCATAAAATTGATAAACAGGGAAGTTAAACTAAATCGTACAGTTAAATTTGTTATTATAAAAAAGGGGGAGATTGTTAACTTATAATGTTTTGTATAATGACAAACTACCTTGTGTCTCAAGAAAATCAAGACTAGTGTATAGGTGTTAGATACACAAAATCCTACAAATTGATGCCGTAAGAATCAAATCAGCAGCAATCAATTAAGGAGAAAATTGATTCACTCAAATCAATCTAACCAAAGATTGATTCATTCAAATCAATCTGAACTCAAGGAATCAAATCAAATCTTGCAAGATAACCATGCCTTTCAAAGAAGACATGCCATTGTTGGAACTCAATCAAAGAAGATTTATATTAAATCAAGCATGGGAATCAAAAAGGAAGAACACCAAAGAAGGAAAGAAATAAGTTGCCCTCACTGAAGCAACGCCTCCATCATTCAAGGGATACAAAATTGAAGCAATCACAATCCTAGCGTCTGACTAGGATGAAGTAATCTGGAAGATACACACTCAAATCAGCCGTGTATCAAGACTACAAGAAGATCCTCAAAAGAAGGAAGAATATTAAGATCACACAAATATCTTCAAGAGAATCAAGATTACAATAAGATCTCCAAAGAAGGAAAATCAGCAAAGTATCAAGATCACACAAATATCCTCATGAGAAGGAAGAGAATCAAGATTATAAGAAGATCTCTAAAGAAAGAAAATCAGCAAAGTATCAAGATCACATAAATATCTTCAAGAGAAGGAAGAGAATCAAGATCACCAGAAGATCTCCAAAGAAGGAAGGAATCGGCTAGCTCATATGGACATGAATCAACTTGCCGAAATCAAGGACTCAGCTAGGATCCTTAATTTGAAATACCCTTGGGTTATTCCTTAACAAGAGCAATCCTCAAACACTATATAATCCTCTCCTAGCCTTAGTTGTGAAGTACGCACTCCACTTGAACTTATATTGTAATCTTCTTTTATCTTTCATAAAACTTTCTACACACTTGAGTGAACAATTGAAAAGAAAAGAGAAAGAAAGATATGAGTGTAGGTTATACAAGTAGAGGTTGTGTCGAAGAAGAAGATCTGATTTGCATATCAGACGGGGATCTTAATTGTAACATTCTGTAACACCCAAGTTCTCAACAAGCTCTTAAGGAAACCCTTGTAACCCAAGGGGACTGGAAGTAGGCACCACATCGATGTTCCGAACCAATATAAACTCTCTGTGTCATTACTTACTGCTTTTACTATCTCTATATATCTGTTTTACTAACGTGCAGGTGAGTCGACTGACGTAAGAAGTCGACTCAAGGAAATTTTAATTTACCCCCCCCCCCCCTCTTGACTTTCAATTATGCCGGAACGTGGCAATCCGATTCAAGTTAGTTATGCCGGAACGTAGCAATCCGATCTCATTCACACATCACAATCACAAACACAATACATCATCAAGATCATACATTTAAGTCATGAATTCATGGCAATGATATTCATCTATCTCATTTACAACAAGTGTGACCAACCTTGCAACATTCATACATATACAAGCATCATAATAAAGCAAGAACAAGCATACATCACACAAACATAGAATCACAACCATCACCTACGAATTACTCCTCAATCCCCATCACATATATAATAATTGACCATACTCAGCCCTAGTTCATCATTAGAATTTCTTATTAGGGTTTAATCACAATTCATCATAATTTCTCATTGTTATCACTTCAATTATCGGATATAGCATACATTCATAAATCTAGTTCCACTCTTGATTTCATGCCCTCATTCTTGACCAAATCTTATCCATGATAGCAATTCTAGGTTTTTCTAACAACTCATCAATTTCTCCTCACAAGGCATAAACCCACATACTTTAAACTCTTAAGGATTATTCATGTAATTCACCCGGTGCACGAAGGTCTACACACAACCCTACCATTGATTTACATATATCACGTAGTAAGCACAGATTTAAAACTACTAAATTGTAAAAATCTAGCCTACCTGGGCGCCAAGCAGTTGTACGGAGTTTTTGACTTCAAATCTGATTTTTTGGGCTGCGCAACGGTAGATTTGTCCAAGAATCCGCAAGATTTCACCATCCCCACGCTAGAAATCTCCTTCTCCTTCCTTCTCATGCTTAGAGTAGCTTTTCTGAGGTTTCTAGGGTGTTTTACGACTTATTTAGGTATTGTTAGAAGATGGAGAAAATAAGATTCCTCGCAATTCACATTATGCCTTGCTTATCCCACTCTAGCGCCAACTTACCCCACCCTGGCGGCGGCGCCCCAGCGGCACCTGGCCCGCCCTAGCGGGACAGTGGCCCAGATTTTTCTCGAATTCTTGTTTTTCCCAATAACAACGGTTCGGGTCGTTACAGTCTCCAAAGCTCCAAAACTTCAAGAAATCACAACTTCTTGATCCTGATACAAAACTAGTCTCATAAATTGATACAACATAGCTCGAGACAACTAATGAGGGGTGTTCAAGGTCATTACATAAATTTTCATGCTTGTAGGTCTAATTATGTTATCCCTCTAAATCCTGCAAGGTAGAACATGTCATTAACCAAGTCTAAAAGATGAGTAAATCATAATCCACCTCAAAAATAAATTGCTTCCTCAATGCCCCTGTGGCTTCACTTCTGTTAGGTAGCTCGATGACTTGGTGAAGAATCTGGAGTAATAACTTGGGTAGACCTGCAAGGAGTATTCTTCTTTCCCTTCTCTGTTGAGCCATACTCTCTCAAAATAATCCCAAGGACATTCTTAGAAGAAGTGCCAATAAAATCCTCAATAGCCATATAAGAAAATAAAAAGACATTTGGTTTCGCGGTTCTTCGCTATAGCAAGCTTTCCTAAAGCGAAGGCCATTGACCAGTCAACGAAAATTTTTAGAAATCCCAAAATTATTCAAAACACCCAATTTTCAATGTACTTTTTAAGTAACGACGGAAAGGAACATTTCAACTAAATACATTAAAGAAATTAATTATACAAGGACACACACACACACACATATATATATATATATATTTAACCAATACGTATATAAGATACATCACATTTTGTTCTTTAATTTACAATTCTTCTTTCATTGATCTATCTAATTTTGATTTTATTTATCTAATATTTTATATTTTTATATATAAAATACAATAATATAGATAATAATAAAATATTATAAATTATGTATCTAGTGATAACATAGTATCATGTATCTCACCGTGAAAGAATCAAAAAAGTACTTTAAAGCTAGTTTCGTCGTGTGATCTACTATTTTTTTTTAGTAATATCACTTATTAGTTCTCTTATTTGTAAAGTGAGAAATGTATGTTTTAAACCCTAAAATGCAAGAATAAACAAAAATAAATTAACAATAAAAAAAAATTAGTAGTAAATCTGAATTACAATATAATCACAAATGAAAAAAGAATTTATTACGTGGATATTATAACTTTGTTGTCTTTTATCATTTATTTTCATATGTTGAAAACTTTATGGTTGATAATTTTAAGAATAAAATAATGACCGAACTTTTATCTTGACAAAAAGTTAATCTTTACGAGCATAGTATTAAAGAGCTTTCAAAAAACTATGCAATGATTGGAGAAAAAAAATAGTGTTTTTTCACTTCAAAGAATTAGAAATATCCTAACATTAATAGGCCAAATCGCGTTGCGAAAAAAACCTATTGAAAGGCTATTAAACAAACAAATTCGATTATGCACAAATTTACAGAGTCATGCATTCTCAAAGCAGCTCGACGATTGAGTTCTAGCTAGGATTTACAGCAGAATAGACAAGTCATTCAAAGGTCCACGAAAGAGTAGCACGAGCAAGAAGATGATGGTAGGAAAAGTTATTAATCAGTATGTAAAATGGAGAACCAACACAGCCCACAAGAACTATACATTCATGTGGAGAACTTTTTAGATAACAATTCAGCCTATCTCATCAATATGATAACACTCTTGATGATTCAAATTTATCATGGATTATACCAATTATAATCCAATTTATTTTTCTCATTATAAAGCATTATCATCAAACTAAGGAACACATCTTCAACCATCATTTTCTCATGGAAACATGTTTTGGAATTACAAAGTATCATATCAAGAAAATATTTTTTTACTCGAGAAATTTTGACTTCAACAACTTATCAAGATCCTTACGAAATCATATGTGAAATTGAATCCTACAATATTTTTAGTATTGACGTTCTTGATAAGAATTCATTGATCGACAAAAATTGATTATTCCATATGGATTTTAGTGACAAAGCAAGGCTATATATATATATTAACCTAACTAGTTTATTAGCTTAATTCCCTTTTTTATATGTAGTATACCAATTACTAAAATGATTCTTTAGTTATAATTATTACTAGCAATTAACTTGTTTTCTTCAAATTTTTTATTTATTTTCTTTAAAAAAAAGAGATATTTTGTATGTTTTTGACAAAGAAGTATTCTTTAATTTGCATTAGTTATTATGATTTAATTTGGTCAACAATCAACTATTTCAATTTTCGATTCTTTTCAAAATTTCCAATAACTTTAACTCTGCTCAATTTGCGTTCGTCTTTAAACACGATTCTGTAATCGATAAAAAGGGGGGGAAATAGACAAAATATCATTAATACAAACTCAATCATTTCAAGATTTTTATAACAATTGTTAATAAAACATTTATAAGAATAAGCTGTAATTTTTTATTATTCTATTGCTTTTAGTTTACCTTTAAAATTACGGAAAAATACAAAATATGGATTGAAATCTTCATGTTCAACAAACAAATGTTTATCCATTAGAACAAGTCATCATTCTTTAGCTTCAAATTATTATTTTCGAATCATTTTTGTATTACTATTTGACTCGAAGATCTTTATCAAGTACAAATTGAATTAGATTTGTAATCCCAATGAAACAATAACAAATCAAAATTAAATGTACTATTATCTTCGTGGACTGATTGACGAAACTCGGAAGAATTCATTGTATTGATGTTTTACTGTTAATTAACTTTTTTTTTATGAATTCTATGAAATGGTATGAGTCGTATGACAATGCAAGAACTATTTGCATTAAAATATTTGTAAAACCAACTAAAAAGATTAAATCGATGCTAACCATAAGTAACAACTTATTCCTTCGTTATTCAAAAGTTACTTCGTGTGAAATCTCAAAAACTTTTGAAATACATTGTCAAAATAATTAAATTGGGCTGACTTGACGAGAATTTCAGAATTTGAATTTGATCAGGAATTTAGGACTGACGTCATTCCGCCTTTGCGGAAATATTCCTTCTACAGTGTCGTCGTTGTAGCGGCGTGTCTATTACGATCCCAATCTATCATGAATGACACCCACAATAAACCCCCGGTAGAAAAACCAACTATTTACTAACACACCAACAATTAATCAACCTTAGAACAACAATGTACATAAATAAGCCACACAATAATGTAAATAAATAAATCAGTTTTTAATGTCTTTAAATATAACTTTCATAAAGTGACATCGAAAGTCTGAACAAACACGAAAAACCCCCCTAGAAACGGATAGTTATGGTACCAAAACAACTATTATGTCTCGATCGTGATCTGTCATGAGGGGCACTCACATTGACCCTCCCGTGGTTGTACTAATCAAAACTTAACCCATCAAACCATTTAAGAAACTAAGTCAAAATATAATACTAGGAAAACGGTTTAAAACAATTAAAAGATCGAGTTCCCATTAACTCTATTAGTCAACCAAAAATAATTGCGAAATGAACACCCAAGAAACTGAAAATCATAATATCAAAAAGTCTAACAAGTCTAAGGATAAGGGGATGCAACCTAATAACAAAATATAATCTAGAATGTTTGTGTCAGAACAATGGATTAAGACGGTAATGAAGAATTCATAGTAGCCCGGAGGAAGTGGCGCACCCTTAAATTCAGATGGCGGAGGTCTCATAGCTGACGTCGCAAAGTAGCCATCTGAATATGCTCTGTAGTCAACAAGGAAAGAGTAAGTGCAGTATCAATAGGGGTGGGCATGGTATGATATACACTGAATTATCATACCATATTGAAATTTTTGATATCGAAAGTTTGATATTATGGTATTTGATATGGTATATGGTATACATTTCAATTGTTTTTTATATTCGGTAGGGTATTTGATATTTAAAAATAATCTACTGAAATAACAAATACTATACTAAAGTATATAGTTGCATAAATAACATATATATATATATATATATATATATATATATATATATTATTAAAATACTAATAAATATGCAACCTAGTATTAGTATA
>JAJOOR010035665.1:0-11308 GCA_036250505.1 Solanum acaule | reverse complement strand
GTAACGCACCTGGGTCGCCCCCCCCCCCCCCCCTTTTCCGTCGTTTAGCCTATCTAAGTTCTTCTAAAGTGTACTAACACTTCCTATCGATTCTAACTACTCTAAATGACTTCTAAACATCTAGGAATCATCCATAAACATGAATCGTAACCTTGAATTCATAAATTCAAATTCAAGGTAGAGTTAAGAGCCAAGTCTTGATAGTTCTTTTGAATCTTTTTGAGGAGCCTTCTACAACTTCTAGTAACTTATTTCAAGACTCGATCAAGTGAGTATGAGAGTGAGGAGAATGTATTCATGAGTCTACTTTACCATCACGAGATCCTTCATATCATGAACCATAACTCTTGAATTCATAATTCATAATTCACATTCAAGAGAGAGTTAAGAGTAGAGTTCAAGGAAGCCTTTGAGTTTAATTGTGAATCCTTTGAGATCCATCATCGATCTGAGTTAAGTTTTGAGTAAGTAAGTATGAGAATGAGAAGAGTCATATACATGAGTTCCTTATTGATATTTTGACCCTTGAGTCGAGTCGTTCATGCCCATAACTTCCGCATGAACTCCATCAGTTGAGTACCTTTGAGAGGAGTAGTATCTTCAAGTTCTAAGTCTTGAGTATTGAGTTCCTAATCCCCTTTGAGATTATATTCCTAATCATGGAACTATTACATGTTACCTATGAAGTCCTTAAGTTGAGTAGTTCATGCCCATAATTCCGCATAACCCTCTGAGTTGAGCATTCTTGAAATGAGTTCCAAGTATTGAGTTCTATCTATGGTTATTGAAAACCTTGCATTGAGTCGTTCACGTCCATAATTCGGTATGAACCATATTTTAAGAAGTCTTTTACAAACATTTTAACTTTGTTTTAAGACTTAAGCTTTGAGTTGAGTAAAGAGTAAGAGTAAAGTTCATTTCTTCAAAGATTATATGGGAAGTAAGTATTCCCAAGAGTTAAAATGTTTTCACATTTGAGCAAGAAAGGAAACACCGATTTCCAAGAGAGCCTTTAAGCTAGTTTTTGAGTAATTATCTCAAACCAAAGAAAGAGTTTTGTTTTTAAAACATATGAGCTGGGTATATTTTGGGAGTAGTATTGAGCACTGATATGGGGACGCAAGTTGAGTATCTTATCCTTGAGTACTTCTGAGTTGAGTAAGTTTGAGCAGTTTTGAGTAGTTTTGAGTATCCTTGAGTATTCCTTGAGTTGAGTAAGTTTGAGAAGAGGTAAGTATGTTTCCCTTTTTATCAAGTTTCAAACTTATGTTATGCTTTAGAATTCCCCTTACATGCTCGTACATTTCATGTACCGAGCCATTTGGCCTGCATCCTTTCATGATACAGATTCAGGTATTCGGGATCATCAACAGGAGCTTCGTTGATACCACATGGAGTTCGAGTTAGCTATGGTGAGCCTTTTTGCTTCCGAAGGATTTCATTTAATTTTCAGTTATATCAATTGTTAGGATGTCGTGGATCTTGTCCTGACTTCCATATTTGTCATTTAGAAGTTTCATAGATAGACAATAGAGTTTCAAAAGTCTGTTCATTTATTTTGTTAAATGTTTTAAAGACTTAAGTTGCCCATTTTGGGGCGAGTTGGATATATTATATTATTCAGAGTTTTCTTTTGAGTTAAAGCTTTGTATTTAAGTTTCAATGAATTTTTATTCGGTTTTAAGCTTTTGCATGCTTAAGTTAGTCTTCCGCTTGTAGTCAGCCAGGATGAGGGTTCGCTTGGGGACCAACAATGGTTCTCGAGTGCCGGCCACGTTCAGGGTGTAGGCTTGGGTTGTGACAATAAATTATTGGGTATAAAAAGGAATATATTGTCTTGTATATATTTTGATAAGGTCTTTGGACAAAAAAAAATCAATTAAAATAGCCGCATGTATATGCGATGTATATATGATATAGAACTATATATTAGAGATATATAAACATCCATATGCATTATTATACAATATTTATACATTGAATTAGTTCATATTCCTCAATGAGGTGATACATTGTTATACAATATTTATACATTGCAACAATTCATATTCTTCAATAATGTGAATATTTGTTTTTCATCCTTAACCAGCTCAAATTCCTCTAAACAGTCCCAAATTGTATATTTGATCTCCACTCAATATTCTGAGTATTTGATATATTATTTACTCAAAATGATACACGAATGTGGTAGATCGAATTTTAAAATTTGAGCTTCAAAACTCTTCAATGATGGATTTCAATGAATATCAACTCAAATCTTCCTCCAAACAACTCAAAATTTTAGTTATGAACTCATCACAATGTCTCAATTCCTTTGATATATTAATCACTTGAAAAGATTCACATTTACAGTAGATTGATTTTATAATTTGAGCTTTAAATAATTTCAAACTTGGATATAGAAGATATTGTGTTGGGTAAAAGGAGAAAAAATACATACATTCCTACAAACATATAAAATTTAAGGAAGATACAAATGTGGTAATGACCGAAGGACAGGACCCTTTTGGACAAGTAAAATGGGATAGAGGGAGTAATCCTTAAGATAAACTAGAGCCCTCCAAAAGCAAGGAAGTCTCACCAAAGCCGGATGAAGGCAGTTTGTTGTTGATCTTGAATATCTGAAGTTTCATCATTAAAAGATGCAACATTGAATAACGTAGTATATGAAATGTACGATAGGTAAAATAGTTGAATGGAACAACTAGCTAAAATTGAACATATTGAGTTGAGTGAATAACTCTGAAGGTAGATCAGAATAAAGTCAACTGAATAGTAATGCATGCATGTGTACTTTAACACAAAATTATATGAATGAAAATATGCATCAATATTAAATATTGAAAATAATATAACTTTACTTTTCTTGAGAAGTTTCTTTAATTGACAACGTGAGCCACAAGATGATACAACGTCTTGGCCAAATTGCCAGGGTCATCGTATACCTAGCCAGGTAAAGGGTGAACTTAACTAATAGATTCAATCTCTTAGCTCTTATCAGGGAATTTATAAGGAGTCTTCCGAATCAACAACACGATTCTATCTTATGTTGGCGATGCAGTTCTGGGGTTTGGATTATCTGAACCTTTACCCAACTCGATGCTTAATACTACTCTCAAAACATGCATTGTGCTTAATAACTGTAAACATGTCCCACTTTAGGCAAAAACTAAAAATAAGATACTTTGAACCTATGCTCAATGATATTGCTTTAGAACTGAGCTGAACTTTACTTTAAAACTTGACTATGTTTTTTTCTGAAAATTTGACTATACTTTCTCCAATCTAAGATATGCTTTCTTTAAAGCAAAACATTATTTCTTTAAGAAATCGTCTATACTTTAGTTATGAAAGTAATGCACTTGACGCAAAATATACTTTGTTGAAACTCTTCTAAAATAATGCACTTAAAACTAAATATATTTTCTTGAAATCTTTCTTGAAAATCTTGAATTATACTTTACTCATGAAAATGATGCATAAGTAATAGTCTAAGAAGGGTCATGTGGTAGAATAACATGAAACCTAAATCAATCAAGGATCATTAACAAAATAGGGTATAATGATTTCAATAATAGAATCAACAATGGACACATTCAAATTAGAAGAATTCAAAATCATGAACTTTTGGGTGAAACCTTAACTTTGATCTTACTAAATGAGATTATAGATGTAGGGCGTGAGGAAGAACTTAGTTCCTCTTATAATATTCTTACATACCTTAAACGCTCCACAAATATTGACGAGGAACCCTAACTTGAAATATAACTATCATGAAACTCTTTCTTGAAAACCCTATGGTCTATGGTTCAGATATTTATTAATGATTCATGAATAGATGAAAGAATTTGAATTGTAAAGCTTGAAATCCTTGGAGAATAATTTACCTTGATGAAAAACTTGAAAGAGGAACCCTAACTTGATGTTTTTGATCTCTTGGAGAAGGAGAATTAGGGGTTTTGGAAGTTAATATATGTATTAGGGTTATTAGGTTGTAAGATGGATTTAAAAAGAGTTAATTGAGCGCAAAGGGGAAAGAATATCTCTCTTGGAACGTAAAAAGACAAACGATTAGAGGAGTTCTACATATGTATTGTGTGGAGATATTTATATTATAAAAAGAAAACAAAAATCTAGTAAAGTAACTATTGGAATCAAATAGGCGTTCTACATATGCATCATCTAAAACAACAATTTTTATTCAATTGTAGCAAAAGAAAGAAACTTCAAAGAGCATATTTGTGAACATTGATTCTGAGAGCAGAGAGCTCTTCATTAGCTTCATACCTTATGCATTGCAAGATAAGCCGAGAAAATTGAAGATTGTCGATCACTATATTCATATAACATAAATGAAAATTATGAACTCATTCAAGACAAGGTGAACAAAATGTTCCTCTAGCAATTCATATTTTTTCTATACTATGAGTTAATTCATTAAAAAAAATAGTAGTTGATTATAAGGATGCTGCTTCAATAGCTTTACACTGTAAAAATAACAGTATGACATTGACCATGTTTAGAATAATTAACAATACCACATTCTCAACATGTTGGAAGTAATGTGTTTGATTGAACGCACTGCAAAAGTCTTTGGTGGCCTCTTTGTCACGACACATGGGTACCCCCTAGATGTAACATGGTGTATAGAACCCCAAAGGACTCCATATAAGCCACTTAGTCCTCATAACATAAGAATTATAACAATAAGAGTAAAAATAGTCCAAGTCCAAAACATTTTTATAAAAGCAAAGCAAAAATCTAATACACTTGTCTCATTATAGCCATCTAATACAATAGAATGAAATTTGGCCTAGCCCATACGTCATGTTCAAAAGGGAAATACATGAAAGAAACTAAGAAAATAACTCCGTCCTCAAAGCATGAGGACTCACCAAAGCTCGGGAATCAATCAAGTCATCAACTAGCCACGAAACTAACCACCCTGAATATCGGACCCTACATTTGAGAAAAATGTAGGGAAGAGTATGTGTTAGTACAAAACAATGTACCGAGTATGATAGCCATGCATAAAATGCTAAAAGGGACATTTCATTTCATGACATGCATTTGAGCAAGTAAAACATCATATGAAGGGTTGTAAAACATAAGTCGTAAATCATGGTCAATGCAAGCTAAATTCCATCTTTAAATCCTTTAAACGTCATTTGAGACACTACTTGAGTAACCTTAGATCATTATTACTTGTGGGGAAATAGCCTTAACCGACAAGAGACCATGTGAGCTATAACATGATCCACCGGTGTTACCCACACTGAAAAGGATTGTTCCACTTGCCTAAGGTAGAACCATGAACATCTAGCTTAAGTAGATCCACTAGCTAATCAACATATGTGGGCACATAGTTATGGGATAAGGAAATTTCTACTAGGAACCCGGACTCTACAAACGTGAGGGCTTCCATCTCATGAGATTACTTTTGAAACCCGGACTCTACTAACGTGAAGCTTCCACCTCATATTCAATATCCACTCGGTCCTAAGCATAAATTACCACGGAATAGTCATTTCTTACTTGACTTCATTAATCATGGAAAGGTGCCCCTTGGACAACCAAACCAAGCTAGTTCATTAAGATAGCTCCTTAGACCATGCGTGAGAAAACCTTTCACCATCCATGATCACTTTTAATCTTTGATTCAATTAGGTGAGAAAGCCTTTCAACCTAAGAATCATTACTATGTGAGAATACCTTTCACATCATGCTAGTTATGTGTTTATGAGAATGTCCTTTCAACATTACAAAACAACATCATCATTGGTACTTTACTTTCAAAGCACCCTTAAAACATTTGCATAGATTTCATAAACAATGCACAAGTCCATAATTCACCTCCTTGAGGTCAAAACCCAATTTCAATCATCAACTCTTAGAAAACATGGGTTAAATATGGATTTCATCATAAATTCATGTAAAACTAGTAATACATGCTTAATTTCATAAATGTCTTCCTTGAAGATCAAAATCCCACAATTTGCAAATATAGGGATCACATGGGTTCATGGGGAATTCATCATAAAAGCATTTTAATTCATCAATTCATGAATAGGATATCATAATTCAATCATTTAAATCAACAATTTAGAGAACCCATGATAATTGATGAAAACCCTAACTTAATTGGGGAATTATAATCTTTGAAATTGAGGAATTTGGGAACTCCATGGATGAAAACTATCATACCTTACTATCAAAGCCCAAAGAAATTGAAGTATGTAAGCTTGCTCTTGTACCCTAGCTTGAATCTCCTTCTTCTTCTTCTTCAAGTTTCTAGAGAGAGAAATATTTTGGAGAGGAGATTTGGTTTTTCTTTTAGAGTCTTGAGAGAATGGGTCATAAATTGGGGAAACTTGAGAGTAGAATACTTATATAGATCTTTAGATGAGGGGTAAAATGGCGTAGTATCGAATTAAAATAAATCTGAAAAGACTTTTAAGACCCTAACTTAAAAACTGAAGACTCTCATGCTGGAGCTAGCCAAAGGGCACTTGGCGACTTGCCAAATGAGCCCTTAGCTTGCCTAATTTTACAATAAGTCAACTTGGGAGCTAATTCAACTTAGGCGATGGGGGATTTAACTTCGGCGACTCGCCAACTGGAATGGCGAGCCCGACTTGGCTTGCCTCAAATTACAGAATGTTGTCCAACAGGAATCAAGCCAAAAGGCGAAGAGGGTCCACTTGGCGGATCGCCAAGTCGACTCGGTGGATCACCTAGTCGACTATGAAGTGAGTATTTCCCCTTCTCTAAATTCGGGGTGTTACACTCTTAATCTATCGAGTAAATTGCACACGTTCAATCATCATCTTAATCTATCGAGTAAATTGCACACGTTCAATCATCATCTTAGTCTATCGAGTAAATTGCACACGTTCAATCTAACAATTGAAATTCAAACATTATTAGAAAAAGAGTTTGTTTAACTATGAAATATTAGATACATATGAAATTTGGTAAAAATGTATGAAGTATACACTATATAAATTGTATGGCTTAAGAAATTCTTAAATGATAAGCTTGTAAATAAGGCACCCAAAAGTTGTACTTTGGATCTAATAGGGGTCGTGAGACTTGTAGAAATCAAGAAATTCATCAATAGGGAGTACACATGTACTCCCTATTAAAAAACATCTTGATTCTGCAAATCTAGCGGCCAATATAATATTCAAATTCAACCAGATTCCATATAGAACCGGTTGATTAAGTATGTTAATTTGATGTACTCGGTCCTTTTTTATAACATTTCTTTGCTTTTCTTCTGCCTTATTCACCTGACGATGTGGGATAAGTAAATATATCAGAGACTACATTTTAAAGTAGTCTTTGGAAACAACATCTTTACCTCCTTAAAGTAGGGGTAAGACAACGTACACACTATTCTCACCATATATCACTTGTGAAGTTACTGCATTTGACTGTATACTGACAGTTACAACAACCGCCACCTTAGTCTGTCGAGTAATTTCATTGCATATATTAGATCTAATAATCAAAATTCAAACATTATTAGAAGAACAGTTCATTTAAATTACGAAATCGTAGGATTATTAGTCATTTGATCTTCATATCATTGTTATTCATAATTTTGATTGATTTAATATAATTTCAGCTTACATTCACCTTTTGTGCTACTTATGTTCCCTGTTAGTTTACTACTAAAATAAATATTCATCAAACTATCAAAATGCATTGTATTTATTTGCTAGATTCTTTACACATGATACATAAAATGGCATGATTGAGGACCTTAAATTCCTACTAAAATAGGTAATTTTTAAAGATTAATTGTTTCAGAATATAGAAATGTTACATTATGTTTGGATAGATTAAAAAGAAAAGTGTCACATAAATTAAAGTATTGTACGTCGAGAAGAAATGAATTGTCATGTTTCAAGGTATAAGGAGACGTAGCAGCCTGATTATATGGTAGACGTAAAATGGTGTAACTAGTTCCATGATAACTCTTATGTTTATGAGCTTCTGATTGAGTTGAAAAAATATATGTTTGTTTGCTTAGTTATAATCGGTGTTGTGAGCGGAAAAAAATGAAGGATAGTCTAGAACGGCCCTTTATCGCTCCATGACCCTTGAAAGGCCATGGACTCTGTTAATCACACATTGATTCCATGATTGCAATCCATCCATGATACGAGCCTATAGAACAGATCTTGTACAAGTAAGATGTTGCTACACTGTAATATATAAAATAAAATAATTAGCTATCCAAGTTTGCATTAGGATTTGACATTTTTTGCGTTGTATTTTTGGTCTGCTAATTTTGATGTGTAACACCTCATATTCGAAAAAAGCTAGAAAGGCCTCAAACGGACAAGTCATGAACTCAAAATGGACCATGGACCCTCCACGGAGCCCTAGGCAGGACGTGTAGGGGACCACGGTCCATTAAAGGGCTCGTGAACATTTTCCAGAATCTGCCCCAGGCATGGGTCACCTAGACGGTGCCCCAAACGGCCCATGGTGACTTAGACGACCCGTCTAGTGGGTCATTAAGTCACCCAGTCAGAAATGATTTCACCCCAAGTCACTGTTAAGGACAACGTACATCTAAACGGTCTGTGAAGCTTCATACGGACCGTGAAGTCATCCGTGAAGGAGACTTATCAAACTTAGGATTTTGGATCAATTTCAAACAACCATATCTTTCAACACAAAATGAATTAGGTGGCCCATGACCAATCAAATTAAAGATCTTTGAGTCCTCTTTCCAACACCACCAAGTTTGCCTAATTCCGAGCCCGAAGTAAAAATTTATGCTCGTTTTAGTGAAGCCATGTCGGGAAGGGCATCTTCATGACCCATTTGATGGGCCATCATGATCTAGATGGCCCGTGAAGCCCTTCCAGAGAGGCATTTCAGCAGTTCTAAGTAAGGGTCATATGAGTCTTTTCCCAATTGTTTTAACTAGATATTATGTCGTTTTACCTTCTACCCTAGGCCCTATAGAACACTTTTTCCCCCCAAAATAACCCAATTCAATTCATTCTCCTAAATCCCTAAACTTGACCAAATTCATCCTCTCCAAAAATTATCTCTCTAGATCAAGGAAGAATAAGAAGCTAAGGTTCTTCAAGTTCAAGTCTCCTTTCGTCATCATTTCTTAGGGATTCAATCATGGTATTTAAGGAGTTCATAAATAGGTTCAATTCCCCATTGAATCCCCAAAGTTTCTTCAATTCTTCAATTCAAATTCTCACGATTTGATTAGATTTTCACTCAATTCCTGATGGGTTCTATTTGTATGGATTCGATTGCTTTGTTATGATATTATTTTTTATGACTTGGATTTAATTACATGCTTTTCAACCAACTCCATGTGAACCCATGCATTGATCTATGTATTTTGACTATGAACCCTAATTTACATGAATTTATGAAGAAGCTTGAAGCTATGAATATGTTTTATGAAATTATGTATGTTTTTATGAAAAGTCATGTTTATGACTCAAGTAAGCTTATAGATAAAGATGTCTATATGTTCTATGAAGCTTGGCCACATGACATGAATGGCATCTAGATTTTCCCTCAAAGCTTTTCAGGCAATTTTCCTAAATTAGGTTTGGATTAGTATGGTATCCGAATATGCCATCAATGACTATAAATCACGCTTTCAAAACTATTTCCATTACTAGTAGGGAATCTCCAACATGAAGTGAATGACTATGAGCCTTAAAAGCTATTATGAAAAGATCATGGGTGGTGAAAGGTTTTCTTACGCATGGTCTAAGGAGCTATCCTATGATGTTTCTAGCTTAGATTGGTTGGTTAATTGTACATTTCCATGGATGATAATATGACTTTAGCTTGGATTGACTACTTGATGTGCCCTTCCATGGATAATAAGACAAGTTAAGATTAAAGACTATTCCGTGGGATTTATGCTTAGCACCGAGAGGATATTGAGATGGAAGCTCTCTCGTAGCTTGAGGCAGAGTTTCTAGTAGCAATCTCCTTATCTCATACATATGTGCCCCCATAGGATGATTGTCTTAGATATACATTAGCTAGTGGGTCCATGTAAGCTAGAAGTTCATAGTCTTTACCTTGGCAAGTAGGACACCTCTTTTCGGTATGGGGCAGACACTGGATTCCATGTTATAGCTCGCATGGTCTACATGTCGGTCAACGGTAAACTTCACACAAAGAGAACTAAGTTGATTTCTAATGTTTCATGAAGCTTCCTTTATGATTTAAAGATGCATTGACCATGTTCATGTTTTATGAATCTTCTTAAACGATTTTACTATGTTTTAAGTTGGTCATGCATTCCATGTTTTCAATTATGTCCCTTTATGATCATGTCTCATGTTTTATTGCATGCATTCCCCTCATACTTGGTAGATTTCATATACTAACGCATACTTTTGCCTACATTGTTTCACTAATGTAGGGTTTGACGACTCTTCTCCTTCCGTTGCTAGTGTTCACTTTAGTAGATTTGAAGATTGGTGAGTCCTCATGTTCTGAGGACCGAACCTTTTATTGCTTATTATCTTTACTTTTCCGTATTGTATGTGATGCATGGGTTACGTCCCAATCACTCTTGATGTACTAGAAGGCTTTGAGACTTATGTTAGACTTTCACTTTTTTCAAACTCTTTATGATATAAAACTTTCTTTTGAATTCTTTAAATTTGACTATCTTGTGATGTATGCTAAATGGCTGGTGTAGGCAGTGGCGGAGCTACAGTGCCCCGAGGGTGTCCAACTCCATCAGAAAATTATACCATATAGATAAGTAAAATATTACTTGAAATGGCTAAATCTAATACTTTGGACACCCTTGACACAATGAGACTTTGTGGCCCAATGGTGTGAGGATCTCCTATTAAGCCCACAGGCGTGGGTTTGAATCCCTGCAATTGCATTTGTTTTAATTATAATCATTTTTAATGAATTCTCCTATTTTATTATTACTCTACTTATTAGCTTGCTCCTTTATTTGTCTAAGGTAATTAAGTTACTTTCTAAATAAAAGTTATTAAATTTGTTATTTTTCATCAAAATGTTTCTTAATTAGGAATCTACACTTAGTAGCCAATTAATTTTTCAATGAATTTGACTTTTTATTTTGTTTCATTAAAATTTCAAATAAAATTTAAATGTAGTTATTTAATTTATAGTTAATAAAAAAAATTCTAAACTATTTCTAAAAGCGAACGAAAGAACACCTCGTTTGATTGTGCTTCCATTATTCATGTCTCATTATTGTTGTCGTCACCAGAGATTAGTGAAAGCTTGAAACGTAAAAATGATTTCATTTTAAGCT